>CM062808.1:568984078-569242411 GCA_031772625.1 Pinus tabuliformis | reverse complement strand
CTAGACTAAAATTATCACCCAACTAAATCCTCAAAACAGACCTGAACTTATAGCTAGCCTAAAATCATTACAAACAAGATAATTATAAAGAGAGAGCCCTCTCTGACTACAGTTTGGCTAGAAACTGTCATCCAAAGATTGGTTAGTGGTTACCCTGGCCGTATTCCCTTGGGAGTCATAGGGAACAACCTGGGTGTTAACACCTCCAACTCGAATTGATTGAGTAAAATGGGTGACACAAACCATGTCATACAAGCTAATTGCATCCAAGTTGTCTACTAATGTGGAAATTCAAATTTTCTCAATTTAATCAAGGCAAAATCAAATTGAGAATTTCTTGCCACATTTTTCAACAATCCTTCAAGTGAATCTAATCCATGTTGCCAATCTAGCACAACAATTTGCTAATAACAACAACCAATGTATATAAGTAGCATTCAAAATAAATAAAACAATAAAAAAACACATATTAAAACACAATCGATGGAGACCCTGAAAAGTACTCCAACTATGTTACCACCCATTAACGTTCTTCGAAAGTGCCTCCATCGCTCCTCTCATGATGCACACCTCTGTTTTCAGCCTCCATCGCCCTAAATCCCATTAGTTGTTGTCAACCTCCATCACTCTACTTCCCGAAGAAACCATCAATAGTGTAAAGACGAACCCCTAATCCTTTACCTTTTTTACTAGCGCATCATATTGAAAATTTTAAGACAAATGATTTATTTTGTCTTAAAATTCCCCTCCATGTAGTAGTCTAGAATGCAATGACATACTTTAGGAAATTGGTTCACTAAATTATTGCCTAAGGTAAAAGAAGGTTTTAATATGTAAAAACCTATCCTATGTATAGTGCATTTTGATCAACCTAGTAATACATGACTAGGTGATCATTTTTTGGGTGATAACAGATTGTTGCCCAACATAAGAGTTTGAGGAGCACATCGTATGACGGAAATATGTTGTAGCTTCACTTTTTCAAAACACCGAAGAGAAGTCATAGGGAGAGAGAGAGATCACTCAAGTAATGGGAAGGAGTGAAGTTGGAGGGGGTGAAACCTACCTGTAAGATAAAAGTTTCCTTTATTGATGAGTACAAGCTCTGAATAAGGTGGGAGAGATATACCCATACCTACGAGATAACCTATTACAAAAGATAATGGTGTGCCTAAAATCTAGGTCTGAGGTACATAGTACATGATACATGATATGTTGGCATCAATGGGGCAAAAAATGATACAATGAGATAATGATCCCCATATACATAATTTCCTCGAATACAGTGGCCAGGATTGATACAATTAAGTATGTTGATTTGAGGACATGAGACATAATTCCCCCATGTTGGTGTGGTGAAGGTGTGGGGGGGGAGATCACAACCAAAGAAGCCCCGATGAATAGGAGAGGTATTTAAATATCTCAATGGACCATTTTAAGTAGAGGTTCATGTTGTGAGTTATGCAATCGATAGAAACAAAGCCATTCAAATAAAAATAACTTCTTCTGAGGCTAGATCATAATTTTCTGACATCTAGGTATGTGAGGGTCTACCTTAATGGACATCCCCTCATGAGGTCGAGAACATCTCACAGATACCTCTGAAAATCTAGGAAAATCTGCTAGATCACTAAACCACCAAGTGTATGTTTCTTGATCGTGCGATAATGAGTTGAATTTGAGCATGCTAGACAAAACCAAGTTAAAGGAAAATAATGATTCACTTTGCTTGATTAGAGGCACCAAGAAAGGATGAAAGATGAAACCAAGGTACACCATCCTCTAGACTACTCTCTTGGAATAAATGTGTTGATGTTAACAAAAGCAAGCCCACCAGAGTTTAGGAAATTATGAATCCTCACCAAAGGCACAAGGATCATAGTATTATGGCTAATAACGACTAACACTGGGGATGATAATTGGAAGATATGGGGACTCGCGGAGTTATGATTTACCTTGTCAGATCATAACATGTAAGGTTTACCTCATAGTGACTGACACAATTCCATAAGGGATGGTTAATTACTCAGACGGAGGATTTTGAAAGGCACACAAGGATAGATGGAGGTCAAATATAAGAAAAATGGGATGAATGCGACACATAGATGGATAATATATTGTAATAAGACTCAATGGGACTTTGAATAGACTCCATAGATGTAGGGGTGACTCATCTCTAATGCTTTGAAGAAAGGTGACTATATGATGCTTCCACATGGGAAAGGCCCGCAGCGCGCCATAATAGAATGAGTAAATAGTGATTACTCATGATAGAACTTGACTCATAATTCTAAAAGTTCAAAGGAAAAGTGGTATGAGAGTACATGTCACTCATATTAAAAGATCTTATTTAATGTGCCAAAGTGAGACCTCATGGAAAAAATGGCTTTGTGTTGAAGTTTCAAATTACGAGAAACATGGAGACCCATTGTAGAGATTGGTGAGAGAATTCCAACAGTGCTAACGGTTTTTCAAACCAAGCTACCATTTACTCCTAATGGCCAAAAGGAACTAGAGTTTTTCCTATAAAAGGGCTTCTTGCCCCCAATTCCAATTCATTTGTACATTAATTTGTTGGAGAATTTAGAGAAGAGTAAGAGGTACTAAATCTTAGTGAACTCGTAGCAGAGTCGTTGGATTTCAAAACTATGACTTAGTAGGTGGCCGGCCTTGTTTAGAAATGGCCTTAATGCCTCTTGGAAGGATGGTTTCTCATGAAGAATTAAGGAAAGAAGGTTGTCCATTTAATTTATGAAAAAGAGACATTATGTATGGAAAATATACAAGTGAAAAGATGTTTATTTTTAAAATAGACAATAGTTCCTATCTCTCTCTCATCCCAATCCCAAAATCAATAAGGAATATTGTTTAGATTTAATGCCCCAAACTACATTTTTAAGACATAGTTAGGATTCTTAAGAAAATTACCCAAAAGGTAACACAATTCTTGTTATTGTTGGACCTATGCATTAGGGATTTCTCTAACATCCACTTTAACAAGCATCTTTCCATGTCCTTAATATTCTCAGTAAAAATAACAGACTTTGTGGTGTTGATGAGTAATTTCTATTAAGTTTTTGCTTTTATGGATCTTGGGGAATTCCTAAACATAAACTTCTTAGACTAAATAAGAAGCGATCGATTTGTAATATTCTTTTTTTTGTGGATATGGTTAAAGTGGACGGAATCTACCCATGGTATTTACCGTGGTAGTTGCCCATGGCATTGACCCATGGTATTTGCCTTCGTTTTTCGAGTGAAAACAATAAAATAAAGTCTCTAGAGATTCAATGAAGCATATAAAAGGGGATAGGAGCCTAACAATGTAATCATCGAGAGTTATTTATCTATTTTTCTTTTGTTGAGAGCTTGTCAAGGCAAGTTCTAGTTGATCCCAAGGACGAAAACCCCATGGGAGTAATTTCTCTGGTGGATCCATCGAGGATCTAAGATTGTGCTTCAGCATCTTTAATTTCTCTATTGATGGGAAGCCATACATGCCAAGGCACGAGCTTTAGTAGTGCTTCTGTGGGCATGTAATTTTGTTTATATTTATTTACATAAATAAGATGTTGCATTCTCAGATCTTTATTGTGTTCGGTGTTTTTACTGCAAGAATTTTATTAGAACACCTACAATGTACCAGAATTGATTAAAATTTTGATGATTGGGAAATTACAGTGGTATTAGAGTTGTGCATCCCGCCAGCCTGAGGGTTTTATTGGAAAATTATAAATTATTTGCAGGGTTATTTGGAGGTTTCATGCAGGGAACTTTGGTGGAATTTATGCTCACCCTAGCCAACATTTCCATCTTCGATGGTATTTCGTATCATCCTAGTTGGTTCTATTTTTCGGTTGATTGGAAGGAGAATTTTCTGCATTATTTTGAGAGTTATTATTTTATTGCAAACAAAAGAGAAAACATTACTTTGCCAAATTTTTAGATTGGACCTGGGTCTGCTTTACCATATTTAT
Source organism: Pinus tabuliformis (assembly GCA_031772625.1). Lineage (NCBI taxonomy): Eukaryota > Viridiplantae > Streptophyta > Pinopsida > Pinales > Pinaceae > Pinus > Pinus tabuliformis. The sequence goes on along the minus strand of CM062808.1, from coordinate 569,238,434 downwards.
CCATTCAAGTTTACGGGGTCGAGATCGAACCCCTATCAGATTTGAGGGTCTCTTTTCAATTGTATTGCAAGGCTGTGAGATTTGTTGTAGGAAGTACTACCATCTTGACTATAATTTGATTACAAGTCTATAGAAATCCAATGGAAGAGTTCATCTCCTTCTAGTGGGTCAAACACCAAGGGTTCAAAGGCTAAATTCTGAGCACAAGTATCATATCGGATTATATCTGTTTCATTTCAAGATCAATGGTATGAATATATTTTTGTAATCTATATTGGAAAGAGGTTGGATCATTTAAATCTAAGGAGGAGACCCTGCCTTTCGATGCCATTTTTAACTTGCTCATAGATCTAAAGTGTCTCCTTGAAATAATTGTGGATTGATTTCATTGGAGGTAAAAGAGGTCAAATTGCAAAGGTTGGAAGGTCGAGTTTCTAAACTTGATCCCAAGGAAGAATATAAATTGTTTAATCAAGCTCATCCTAGGATTGAGGTTGAACCCATAGCCAAACTTGGAGATTGATCACTTGGAGGCCACATTTCTCTTCCAAAGACTGAGGGTTTCAAGGGTCCTTGCTCCATGCATTTTCCAGAATTCTTTCTCTTGTAGTGTTTTCTTCTCAAAGATGTACGAAAAGAACCCACTTAAGACTGTGGATGATAAACAATATCAATAATATAAATGGCTGCTAAAAATTGTAGATCTGCAACAAATGATAGAAACAAAACCTGCGAAAGTCCTAATCTATGCCACAATCATAGTTAAACAACAAAAAGAAACAATAATAACTCAAATAATCCAATGGAAACTATATATACAAAGAATAGATTTTATTATAACACCTGTGAAGGGAACAAATAAATGTTACTTGTTCCCCTCTATGGGATGGGTTCTTGGCTATCCTCAAATGTCTTCATCTTCTTTAGAGTCTCTCTCCTCTATAATGTGAAAACCCAACAAATAAAATGTTTGAGCTTAATGGGAACTCAAATGGTAGAGAAATGGAGTGCATCAATGAAAATAATCAGAGTTACAATAGTGAGTGCAACAATGAAAATAGTCAAAAGTGAATAATGAATGGAAAACCCTTCTATTTATAACAAAATATTGAGTTATCCTCGAATAATGAGCAATAATAAAATATTATTAACCCCATTCTTGGAATAACCACTTGGAATATTTTATTGTATTTGGTTAGGAGGGAAAAAATATTTAAACTTTTATTTAGAAATAATAAATAAATAAATGATTTATTTATCATCTCAACAAATTGGTTAAGGAATAATAAAGAAATAATGATTTATTTAATTATTCCCAAGGGATTTTTCAAATTTGATAAGGAATAATAATTAATTATTCATAGAGAAAAATAAGATAATTAATAATTTATCTGTTGATTTTTCATAATTGGGTCAAATATGACAAGGAATAATAATTGAACAATGGTTTAATTAATTATTCCTAGAAGGAAATCAAATAAATAGTGATTTATTTAATTATTCTGCATGAGTTTAATTATAAATTACTTAACAAAGGTGGTTTATTAAGTAATTTTTCACAGTGAAAGAAATTTTACTATTGTAAAATTCGCTTTACATGGTGTAGTTTGATCCATCTAGTAAATTAGGCTAGATGATCAATATTTTTGTGATAACAGATTCCCCTCCAACATACGAGTGTTAGGCGGAAAACATATGACCGAACTGTGTTGTAAAGACATAATCACTACACAACAAAGTGGAGTGAGAGAGAGAGAGAGAGACCAATACAACTGAAGCAGGAGGATAGGGATAGAGGGGGCAAGACCAATGCAAGTCACCTTTTATGTTGTGGTATTGGACCTCAATGAGGTGGGGGAGGCATACATATACCTGCCGAGATAACTTAGTACAAAAATAATGGTGTGCTGAGAAACATCAAACTATGCAATGAAGTACATGCTGAATGGTACATGACATGTTGGCATAACTGAGTCAGAAAATAATACAATGTGTCCCATATATATAATGCACCTGGAAAAATATGAGCCAGGATTGAATATAATATGAACTGATTACATGAGATATAATGGCCCTTCCCTCAAAAAATGGGTTGGAGGGAGGGTAGAACAACCGAAGAAGCCCTGTTGAACAAGGAAGGGATCTGCAAAACTAAATGGATCATCTGAAGGAGATGTGCATGCTATGAACACTGTGATTGGTAGGAACTGAACCCATTATATTTGCGGAACTGCATCTAAGGTTGTAGCATAATAGGAATGCATCCAAGCATGTGGGGGGCTACCTGAAGGGCCACCCCCTCATGAGGTCTCAAACATCTCACACACACCTAGGAACCACTGGTACAATCTACTGCATCACTAGACCATCGAGTGTATGGATCACGAACATGAAACAACCAAGTCAAAGGGCAATAATGAGTCCCTCTACTCGATCCAAAGTACCGAACAAGAATGGAAGCTGGAACCAAGATACACCGCCCTCTAGGTCATTCTTATGGAATAAATGAGTTGATGTTGATAGAATAGGGCCCACGATAGGTGAGGCAATGAGGATCCTCAACTAAGGTATGAGGGAAAATAGTAATGTGACTGATGGACTGACACTAGGTATAATGGAAAATGAGGGATTGAGGGACAAATAGACGACTTCCCTTGTCAGAGCATAAAGTGCATGGTTGACCTGGTAGCAACTGACTCAACTCCGGATGGGATGCAGATAGTATGACTGGAGGCCAAAATGGGCAAGACGGGATGAACGATATCAAAATATGGATGGAATATTGTGATATGATATAATGGGATACAAAATAGACTCCATGGATGCAAGGGTGACTCATCGCGGATGCTCTAAACGAGGGTGATGCGATGACGCTGCCACATAGAATAGGCCCGGTGGGGACCATGAAAAAATGAGTAAATGATGGTTACACATGATGAAAATTGACACGTGAGATGACAAGTTCCAAGGGAAGGTGGTCCCCAAATTACAAGCGTCGCATATGAAGAAATCCGATTTTGAGAGGCAATGAAGTGACCCTTCTTGGAAAAATGGCTTCCTAGTGAAGTTTCAAATCATCCAAAACTGAGAAAGACTCATTATAGTACTTGATGAGAGATTTCAAATGATGTTGATGGTTCATCAAGCTGAGCTACCATTTGGTCAAAGCGGGCGACAAAAAAATTGTGGATTTTTCTATGAAAGGACATTTTCCCTCCAATTGGAATTCATTTTTTAAGTGAGTTGTGGTAAATTTGGAGAGGAGGAAAAGGCCCTAAATCTTGTGGAGATCATAGTGGACAAACCGGCCATCAGAATTAGGATCTGCGACTTTCAGGTAGGTGGCCTTACTCATCTCTTCAATTTCATTTATTTATTTCGTGATTTTTGGCTCCTGGCAGCTCCCTGGGAGACCCTTGCTCCTCTTCATGGTCTAATCACACTTTTTGTGCCTAGAAGTGCAATTTGGATCACAGGAAACAGGTGAAAACCTGTGAGCTCACACTTTCTGGGCATAAAACTGCGATTTGGGGCTGAAAAGGGGTGGTTTGCTCGCTTGGTGGGGGTTGTAGGTTGATTAGTGTAGACCAGTGTTTTCTTCTCTCAACTGACAAGACATGTGGTGTTTTGCAGGCATGGTAGAGCTAAAAATCAACTGGTGTGAGTGAGACTTGGATACCCTCCGATCCGAGATTCAGATGGATTAGGGGGTTCGAGGGGCATTGGCTTGCTATGGGGTTCTCAAGTTGGTAGAGAACCCATTGATGAGGGCAGGTGAGCCCTTGCTATTGAGAATTGTGAGCTATTGGGATCTAGACCATGAGGTATTTGTCATGCAGGGGCACAATATTGAGCTCACATTACAGGATATTTATTTCTTCACCGGACTCCCTCCCCTCAGAGTGGTGTGGGATATACATCTGGTGTTTCCTTGTGGGAGGAACATTACAAAGTTTGTGGAGCGCCATTGTCCACAGGATGTGCATGTGAAGGGCACGACTATCCCGATTGGTGATTTAGACCAGCTAGAGACATAGGTTGTTTCCATAGCTGTGCTATGGGTCTTGGGTAGCCATGCATTCCACCACATCACTGGTGGGCAGATGATGCTGGTTGAGAGTGTTTTGGCTAGGACCTACTATGGGTGGGCCAAGATGATGCTGTCGTCAGTGAAATGATAGTTAAGTCTATGCAGGTGAGCCATGACTATGTTTCTGGTACAATACTATGCGCATTCTTCTTTGAGAAGATACCCACCATCCTTCCTCATGTATAGATCCGATATGGGGGCCCACAGGAGCCCAGGATCCGCCACTAGGGGCAGCTACTACGGAGAGGAGGACGGGGAGTCAGACAGGTATTCCAACCCACGTTTTTTTCACATTGGGATCAAATGCCCCTCTAGATTGATGATTATCCTTATAGCGGGATGAACTATCAGGGAGATCCTGACTTGCCACTTTCACTCAGGCAAGCATGGGGACCAAACGATAATTGTTAAGTTGCTATTTTTATGGTGCATTTCATATTTTTATCACATGTATATGGTACTAAGTGTAAAATATGTGGTATGCAAACATAGCACCGGTAAAACCAGCAAGAAATGCAGGATGAGCCGCAGCGCTTGTGGCTGCAGATTGGGGAACATTGTCATCTTGTCAGGGTCTAGAGGATAGTGTGCTACTCGTTTATCTACACCATAGATGTGGGGTACTCTTGACCAGAGTTTCTGAGCACGGATGGCATGAGCTAGACGATCAATACATATATGAGTGTAACAACCTTCCCTTAGAGTGGCGAGGTATCATGCGGCGCATGGAGATGGCTGGTCATGTAGTATGTGATCTACGTGCAGGTGGGGCAGAGCCTTTGGTGCGTGATCCTTCAGATAGTGACTAGATATGGGGACATGTGGGTCCCTTTGATTTTGATTTTTGTAACATGTTATGGGCATGTCGGATGTATTTAGAGCTATGGGCTCTGAACACTTATATGATACATAATATGATTAGATAAAGATTTCGGCGTAAATCACATGAAAAGTCATTTGTCGACGCGTTTCGAACCAACCAGTGTGGTTCATCGTCAGGACAAGATGAAGAAAACAGATCTAGCTAAGCATGCTATATAGACCGAGCAGAGCCTCCAACGGCTAGTTTGACCTAACCGCTAATATTGACCAGAGGACCAGGATCAAAGTCAAGATAACCAATAAATAATAAAAAATTAAAGGTCAAATTACTAATAAAAGAAAATTAGTTGCAAAGGACCGCTTCTAAGAAGGAATTAAGGGAGAATAACCAAGTAAACTATTAAAATAACAAATAAATATATAAAAACCCGAACTAAAATAGTAAAAATAAATATACAAACACAAAAATAAAAATAAATAAACTAAAGAGAAATCAAACAAAAATAGACCACTGGATCTGACTAAGAGTTAATCGAGAGAAAAAAAAAAAATAAATAAATAAAAAATAAATAGATAAAACAAAGCACAAAACAAAAAAAAAAAAAATAAAAAAAAATAAAATGCTCCTATTACTATTTTACTCGCAATTTAGCTGTATTCAGGACTCTTTTCTTCTATTTTTCCCTTTTATTTTGATTTAGTTATTTTATTTATTATTATTAATTCTGTTATTTTTTGGTTTTTATTATTTATTTATTTAATTTATTCGTTTATTTATTTATTAGTACTATTTAAGTTATGTTTAATACCTTTTAATTATTCGATTCTATTTATTCATTCTTATTTTTACTAATTCCTCGTGTTTTGTTATTATTTTATTTTTATTTAGTTAGTTACTTTATTATTATTATTATTTTTAGCTTTTATTAATTAATTAATTCAATTAATTTATTATTTTTTAGCTTATTATTTTATTTTATCCCCTTTGAATTATTCATTCTTATATATTTATTATTATTTTATTTCATTTTTCGTTGTTTTATTAGTACTTTTCATTCATTTAGTTGGTTATTTTTGTTATTTTTATTAGTAATTTTCATTATTTTTATTATTATTTTTAATTTTTAATATTATTAATTAATTAATTTATTACCGCTTGATTTATTTATTTATTTATTTATTTTTTTTTTTTTTTTTCTTTTTTTTTTTGTTTTGTGCTTTGTTTTATCTATTTATTTTTTATTTATTTTTTTTTTTTTTTTCTCTCGATTAACTCTTAGTCAGATCCAGTGGTCTATTTTTGTTTGATTTCTCTTTAGTTTATTTATTTTTATTTTTGTGTTTGTATATTTATTTTTACTATTTTAGTTCGGGTTTTTATATATTTATTTGTTATTTTAATAGTTTACTTGGTTATTCTCCCTTAATTCCTTCTTAGAAGCGGTCCTTTGCAACTAATTTTCTTTTATTAGTAATTTGACCTTTAATTTTTTATTATTTATTGGTTATCTTGACTTTGATCCTGGTCCTCTGGTCAATATTAGCGGTTAGGTCAAACTAGCCGTTGGAGGCTCTGCTCGGTCTATATAGCATGCTTAGCTAGATCTGTTTTCTTCATCTTGTCCTGACGATGAACCACACTGGTTGGTTCGAAACGCGTCGACAAATGACTTTTCATGTGATTTACGCCGAAATCTTTATCTAACCTAATATGGATCACAGAAGCCTAAACTCTATTACATAATATGATTATGCATTTTTATATGACGATGATGGTTCGCCATGTGTTTTGTTTATGGTTGTCTTCTCTGGTATACATATGATAAATTCCAATATAGAATGTTATTTGCAATGGTATCTACATAGCTATTTTGGGCTCTAGGATCTTGACTAAAAGTAATGGTTTCAAATTCACGTACCAACAACTTAAGACGCAGATATTTCTAAATATGACTTGGTTATGCACATGATACACACCATTCAATTGCATGACAAGTAGCAAGGAATATAAACAAACATGAATATGAAGGATGCGATGAGAAAGGGAATCGACTAACAAACCTATCACTGCATCATATTCGGCCTGGTTATTGGTGGTAGATCCAATGCACACGTCGTTCAAAAGGACTAATGTATGCAAGGGGGTAAAAATGGCCCAGGCTGTCGAGGCTATATTCCTGGAGAAGTGACTTGCACCATCAACATGACTGATATATGGTGTGGATGATGGATCCATCTGAAAGGTGCAAAAGACGACAGATGAGATGATGCATCCTACCTAACTTCATGACAGAAATAAAGACATGCAAATCAAAGAGATAAGCTATGAGAAAAATTTCTTTAGGTAGATTGCATTGGGATTATTAGGAAGGAAATGGCCTTTAGTGATCCAGGTGGATCTCGAGACAATAAGAAGATGGATAAGGCTCGAAAATCAAAATGGCAAAAAGAAGAATTTGGTGGCATCAGCTGAGAGGGATCGTCTTCCTGATCGCAGTGGCGCGAATGGTTCATCAATTTGATCTCGTATGCAAAAGATAGAGCTCTTCAAAGTTTGGCATGGTAGGGGAAAAATGGGGCCCACGGTGCGCCACATGGCATCCCAGTCAGCACATGGGACCCACATGGTAGCTTGACACTTGGCATCCCTCTAGTGGCTTCCTAAACCTGCACAAGCAACAAAAATCATTTTGGGTTAAGAAAACCATATAACAAAATTGTTTTAATATAGTTATTAAAATAACTATATAAACAATTAAACCAAAAAAAACTATATATTAACTAAATGGGAAAAAGTTAATATATATAAAATATATATATATAATCAAAACCGAATTATTAAGCAAAACTATATAACAAAGTCATTTTATATATAGTTTTTGTTATCACAGACTTCAAAAGCCAACGTGAATATCATGGTTAATATATATAACCAAACACATGGTTTGGTGGATAACCACACGAAAATCAAGCAAGAAGTTTATAAATGGTCAACGAGGGTCCCGATGGGCTTGGTTAGGTGGCCAAGTAGGTGGTCCCGCCACCCACAGCCACCCACAACATGTACAATGCCGACCTAAAGGAGTTAATGCGGTTCGTATGGTTAGATGGGGATGGGTGCATGCCGCCCAAATGGTGGGCCCGCTACCCAACAAAACGTTTCTATATATATATATAGATACACGGTTGGTTTTTTTTATATGTTATTGGGTTATAAAAATTGTAAAAGGATATTTGTGGAGGGGCAAGATTTGACCTCCTAACCTCCTCCACACTATCTTAGTGCTTTTACTAACCCACCCAAACCAACATCTTGGTAGCTCCACTAGGAATATTATATATAAACTCAGTCTTTTACCCAGAGCAGAAGAGGAGATCAACAGGCACGTTTTTCTAGACAAGGAGAGCAAAATTTTTGAAGAGGGTGATTTTGGTCTAGTCTCAAAATTGGGCAAGTTTTATATCGATTTTGCACCTCTCGGTGGCGGGAATCCAATGGTGGTGTCAGTTTCTACAACAGAGCTCTCCAATTTTCGGGCATTTTCAGCATGGAGGTATAATGCTCCATTTTTGTAACTGGTGAATGTAACTTCTTTTGATGCCATTTTTAATGAATGAAGGCCTCCCCATTGATCGAGCAAGGCCCAGAGATGTAGTCTAGGAGGGATGAACTCTGTTATCAAGTTCTTGTCTTCTTGTCTTCTTATGCTCTTCTTCTTCTTTCTCTGATATGTGCACATTTAAAGTTTCTCTTTGGTTAAGCTACAAACTGTGTATGTAATTCTTTTAATGCATCTATAAACAAAAGATAACCTAGATCAAATGGTATCAGAGTAGGTGTTTTTAGATGTTAAATTTGATCTCCCCATGTACAATGGTGAAAGAAATGTAGAAAAACTTGATAATTTGATTAGGAAGATTGAGATCTATTGCAGGATTCAGCAGATCGTGGAGGATGAAGAAAAGATTCAGTTGGCCTCTTTGTGATTAACCAGCACCGCTCTCGTTTGGTGGGAGAGCAAAGTACAAAGCAGTAAGGATGTGGGTAATCTTTATTCCTCTTGGCCTAATTTCATTTCTGCATTAAAAGCACAATTTTATCCATTGGGTTACATGCAAAAAGCTTTAATGAACTGGCAGTATTTAAGGCAAGGCAAAGGTCAGGATGTTTAGAGTTTTACAGAAGAATTTAGGAAGCAAGCACTTAATTTGGTTATTGCACTTGATACACTTGAGATTGTAACTAAATACATTGGATTGTTACATAATTATACTAGGCATTCATTGTTATTGTTTGAACCAACCACCATTGATGCGGCCAACGTAAAGGCCATTCACATTGAGAACAGGGGAAAATATGACAGAGATGACCAATCAAAGAGAACGGCAGCAGTCAAGAGAAGGGGAGAAAAGCCCTCTTGTACACATTGTGGGAAAGAGGGGCATGATGAAGAGAATTGCTAGAAGCTGCACCCTGAACTGAGACCTGAGAGGAATGACAGAAATGGGAAACAGAAGGCCGTCGCCACTGTACAACAAAGCCAAGATTCCGAGTCAGAGGAAGATGAGAAAGTCACAGCTACGGGATTTGCACGAGGTAGGCCCGTTGACTTGGGGTCTGACTCCGGTGATGAGATGAAGTTTGCAGCCCTGGGGGTTGTGACAAGAGGGCCCATAGATTTGGGGTTTGATTCTGGCTATGAATCAAGGATTTCAACCGATATAACAAAAAGGACACTTCCCTCAGCAGGACTCCAAGAACTTGAAGAGATCAACCACTGCATCCAAGCAGAGAATGTTGAGCTAAGGAGGCTTCTACAGGAGGCAAGGGATGAAAACCAAAGATTACTACGCCAGTTGCAAGCCAAGGATGAGGCCTTGGAACAACCGCAACATAGCTGTCGCGAGGTAAAAAGCGATTCTCCAATTTCATATGATTTTCATGATGATGAATTTGCTGCTTTTGAAAACCATACTACAGGGATTGGATCCAAATTAATGAAGAAAATGGGATATCAAGGAAGGGGCCTCGGCATCAAAGGCCAAGGCATCATAAACCCCATCAAAGTCAAGGAATTGCTGCACCATGCAGGAATCAGATACACCAGAAAGGAAATGGGGGAAAGTTCCAATATAGCTAGTAACCAGCCAACAACAGACGATGAAATTCCTTCCTCACAATCCAGCGATAGTGAGGGCTCCATGAACACCTTTCGAAGAAACACCAAGGGGAAGCGCCCCAAGGCAGCCCCGAAAGTTTGGAGGAGAAAGAATCGTTGTAATCATTGCAACAAAGAGGGACACCAACAAACCACGTGTCCGATGCTCCATGTTCTGGAAACATCGCTAGAGGAGCCGAAAGATGAACATGTTCAACAGATGAATCCGCACCATTCACGATGGTCTGCTTTGTTAAGATGTTTTTTTTTAGGGTAGTAGCTTGTTATGGCCACCATTGTAAATCATACGTTGCAATGTAAAAATGATGGCATGTTTCCCATCACTTCAAGACGCAACGATGATATTTTGGCCTTTCCTTATTAGTATTTGAGGCATTAATTACTTTTTATGTAATCCTTGGCCAATGAGTGTGTGCTATGAACTCTTGGCAGGGAGGGGTTGTTGAGTCATGTGCGGTGTGCATAATTGCAAGAATATACCAGTTTCGCATGCAGGAGAGTGACAGTGTGGATTGACTGTGTGCTAATGCTTTTGGAGGACGAAAAGCTCCCCAGTGGGGAGGATTGATCTAGGTGGATCTCAAGACACCAAGAAGATGGATAAGGCTCAAAATTCAAAATGGTAGAAAGGAGAATTTGGTGGCATCCACTGAGAGGGATCATCTTCCTGATCGCAGTGGCGTGAATGGTTCGTCAATCTGAGCTCGTATGCAAAAGATAGAGCTCTTCAAAGTTTGGCATGGTAGGGGAAAAATGGGGCCCACGATGCGCCACATGGCATCCCAGTTAGCACATGGGACCCACATGGCAGCTTGACACTTGGCATCCCTCTAGTGGCTTCCTAAACTTGCACAAGTAACAAAAATCATTTTGGGTTAAGAAAACCATATAACAAAATTGTTTTAATATAGTTATTAAAATAACTATATAAACAATTAAAACAAAAAAAAAAAACTATATATTAACTAAATGGGAAAAAGTTAATATATATAAAATATATATATATATATATATATATATATATCTATATATATATATAATCAAAACCAAATTATTAAGCAAAACTATATAACAAAGTCATTTTATATATAGTTTTTGTTATAACAAACCTCAAAAGCCAACGTGAATGTCACGGTTAATATATATAACCAAACACATGGTTTGGTGGATAGCCACACGAAAATCGAGCAAGAAGTTTATAAACGGTCAACGAGGGTCCCGATGGGCTTGGGTAGGTGGCCACGTAGGTGGTCCCGCCACCCAAAGCCACCCACAACATGTACAGCACCAACCTAAAGGAGTTAATGCTGTTTGTATGGTTAGATGGGGATGGGTGCGGGCCGCCCAAATGGCGGGCCCGCTACCCAACAAAACGTTTCTATATATATATATATATATATATATATATATGGTTGGGTTTTTTGTATATGTTATTGGGTTATTAAAATTGTAAAAGGATATTTGTGGAGGGGCAAGATTTGACCTCCTAACCTCCTCCACACTATCTTAGTGCTTTTACTAACCCACCCAAACCAACTTCTTGGTAACTCCACCAGGAATATTATATATAAACTCAGTGTTTTACCCAGAGCAGAAGAGGAGATCAGCAGGCACGTTTGTCTAGACAAGGAGAGCAGAATTTTTGAAGAGGGTGATTTTGGTTGGGCAAGTTTTATATCGATTTTGCACCTCCTGGTGATGGGAATCCAAGGGTGGTGTCAGTTTCTACAAAAAAGCTCTCCAATTTTCGGGCATTTTCAGCATGGAGGTATAATGCTCCATTTTTGTAACTGATGAATGTAACTTCTTTTGATGACATTTTGAATGAATGAAGGCCTCCCCATTGATCGAGAAAGGCCCGGAGACGTAGTCCAGGAGGGATGAACTTCGTTATAAAGTTCTTGTATTCTTGTCTTCTTATGCTCTTCTTATTCTTTCTCTCATATGTGCACATTTAAAGTTTCTCTTTGTTTAAGCTACAAACTATGTATGTAATTCTTTTAATGCATCTATAAACAAAAGATAACCTGGATCATTTAGAATCCTCCAAAAAATATTTCCCCTTGCCTAAGTGCAAGGGTAATTAGGGGTAGACATAGCTTCCATGATGTCCTCATCAAAATGGAAGATGAGTGGATGAGAGGAATATTGACTACATCATGCGACGTGGTACCTAGTGCGTCAACCTGAGAAAGAAGGTTCACATACACATCATATGGAATGGTAGATGAAGGATCTATGTATGTTGAGACCTGGGATTCTGTCAAAAGAGGTTGAATAGAAGCGTGCTCAGAAACCTTAGAAAGGATTGCCTACAAGGAACTCAAGGATGATGACAGGTAAAGGATATGGCCCATGGTGTCTGTCATCTCGACATCTGGGGAAGGGATCACGATGGTGGGACCGGATTCCCCCTATTCTGGTTTACTATTGGTACAAAAATCCACAGGAAGAGGAGAAGGTGATCCATTATGAGTGGTCTCGTATTCGCGAAGTGCCTTAAGGAAATCACAAAATTCGTTGAGATGAGGGCAACAATGGGAGTAGTCACCATGATGATCACATAGGGCACAAGGGTGATTTTTGCGTAACGTTGTGAGTTTCTTGCATGGACTCGGTAGGTTAACATGGAATTTATGGATATTTAACTCAGGGAACGTTTCATGAACCAAAGGTTTGAGATGAGGAAGCTTAGGACAATTATTGGTCATGTGCCCCACAACTTTACACAAAGTGCACAAAGGTGACGACTTTGGGGTCTTGGGGACTGGAGGAGGTTGGGGAGCCTTGTCCTTAGGTTCTTTCCTCTTAGCTTTTCCCCTCTGTCTAGATGCTTTTGCAACAGGAGTGAGTTTCTCTTGAGGTTGTGATGGAACTAAAGTAGTGGTAGGGGCCATAGGGACTAGTTGAACCAGGGTCAGAGCACGATAAGGTCTTAGTTGACCAGGAAGAATGCTTGCAGGGGGATCAATGTACCATACAGGGATCCCTAAAGTGATGTTAGCAAGGACCAACGAAGACATGACAGGGGCTTAAAATATTGCGGGAGGGGGAAATAAGAAAGGTATCTGGCCTGCAAGGTAATGTCCCGGTGGAACAACTCTTGGATGGTTGAGACCTAGAGGAACAGTTCCTGGGGGAAGATAGGAGAGGCACCCACAAATGGAGGAGGTCCTGGGGGGTGGATCTGGATGGCTCAGCTGGGATGGTAACCGCACGGTGCGGAGGAGCTCGTTGTGGATCGAATGTACCAGACTGCTTGAGGACAACCCGTGACGCTGAAAGATTTAGGCTCTAAGATGAGAGGGGGAGGACCAGGGAAAGAACCCAACAATGAGGAATCTTTATAGACTCTTGGTGAAACACCAATGAGAGGAGTTGAAGACTTCTTATCTAACACTGATGAGCCGGGTTGATAGGGACGTCACGGATGCCGGCTTGTAGTAAGTCAATTGATCTATTTGAATGATCTTCCCTTCATGGGGGAAGCACATCTTGCGGAAAACTGTAGATGCGACAGATGACATGGCATATGTGTAACTACAACCCAAGAGAATGTTGTAATTTAAAGGGGCATCAATAACCTCAATATGTACATGGGCAGTCTTGCCCACAAGGGTCACTGGATAGTTGCGGTACATGCTAAGAGGCTAGGAGGAGTGTCTGTCCCAAGCATGCAATGTGATGGTGGAGGGGGACAACTCAGGTGACTAAAGTTTTTTCCAAATGGTAGCGGACATCACACAGGTGGATGCATCATCGTCAGTAATGCATTGGGAGATAATGACATTACAGACTCAGATTAGTACTTAGAAAGCAAAGGAGCAAGGCAATGGGGGATGTTCTGACGTAAAAAGTGGGAAGACAATCAAACAATCGTCAGAAGGATCTACTACGCCCAAAGAAGTTATTAGAGCTTTCTTTTGAGAAGGGCATGACTGGAGTACATCCAACATTGACATGGCAGCAAGTGATTGCGCCAAGTCATCTACTATATTGTATGTATGGGCAACTCGGTTAGAAAACATGTTATGGCGTAATGGTCCCTTTGGGATCTTGGGAATTGCCTCAGCTTTAGGTTGAGGGATTTGTAATGGAACATTTGATGTCGTAAGAGGCTCAGTAGAAGCTTTGGCTTTGGACTCAGTGGCGGACGAAGTTGATGGCTTATCATATTGACGTGATCGAGTTTGCAAGTTGATATCAGAGGGATTAACCTCATCAGAGCTCATCATGAGGATCTGGTAGTCACCAGGACCAGAAGGTTGGGGAGGGTGGGCTGCTTGACCTGGGTGAGGTTGAGAAGAAACAAATCCTTGTTGAGGGAAAGGATTTGTAAGCACTGTCGGTTGAGATGGTGTAGGATTCTAAGGCAATTGTTGGCCTCTAGAAGTTGCTTGAGCTTCCCACATTTGGCGCATCTGGGGTAAGATAGCACACTCATGTGTATAATGGCCATGTACACCACAACATGCACAAGGCTTGTTCGTACGAATAGCCTTGTTTTTCTTGGGTTGGCTTCCCTGTTGCTGGTTGTTGGTGTTAGGCTGGTTCCCTTGGGATTCACTAGGTTGATTACCTTGATTACCTTGGTTACCCTTGTTACCATTGTTACCCTTCCCCTTATTATTTTTCTTCAAATTTTGGGGATTGGTTGCACTCTACTGTGCAAACACCTAACCCTAAGGGGGCAGTAGCTGCAGGGGCTGAGGATGCATGGGAGGCTACGATGTTAATGCTTGAGGGGCTGGAGTGCTCGACTGTTCATAAGGAGGAGCAATGGTTTGGTAGATAGGTTGGGGCCCTGAAAACATGTTGCTAGCAGGAGGGGCATAAGTGTTGGAGGAACTGGTGCCCCCTTGTGGATGGCCATAACTTTGTTGAGTATATGGGGAAGGATGTGAAAGGGTTCCAATGATACCGTCGACAATGTGAGATTACCCCAGTGCATTGGAACCTCCAGGACGGGGAAGGTTTGGAATGATGGTATAAACAGAACCGGATTGCACATAAATTAGGTCATATCTTAGAGCGGTTTGGAGAGCTTCTTCCTCAGTCTGAGGAAAATGGGACGCGACATCTTTTCCAATGGGTGCTAAAAGGCTCCTGAGAAACCAATCTTGATAGACAAGGTCTTGTTGAAATTTGGTACCGGAGGACAGGTGGTTTCCTAAGGCTTTGATCTTTGGCCTAGGTAAAAGTGTCCAAAAGAATTTAATTTTTCTCCTAAAGTGACTTTATAATTTTTATAAAGTCAAATCTAATTTAAAAGTGACTTTAAGTGATAAAGTTACTAAAGTCTAATTTTAAAGTGACTTTAATAAAGTCAATGTAAAATTAGAAAGGAAAAGTGACTTTGGAAATAAATGACTAAGTGGGTCTTTATTAAAGTGGGGTGAATTAAAAAATAGAAAGTGAGATTTAAATGAGCATTTAATCTCAGCCCTAGATCTCATTCTATTTCAGCCATTGGATTTAGGGATCACCCAAAAGTCACTTAAGGTTATATTAAAGGAGGAAAAGGAGGAAAAGGTCATTCATTCTTTCATGAGCAGATTGGGAGAAGGAGAGCAAGAGAGCAAAGGATATTTCTAGACAGGGAGGAGAAGGAGACAGCAGCTTGGCACACATTCCAAGGCAGCAATTTAGCAAATCTGTACAGCTGATTCAACACACAGTGAAAGGCAGAGTTTGGCACGATTTTCTAAAAATCCGTACAAAAGTTTGCATAGAAATCGAGGAGCTATTTGCACAGAAATCGAGGAGAAGTTTGTTGGCACGTTTTCCAAGGAAATCTGTACAACGTATTGTTGTTTTGCTACACGTAAATCGAGGTCTGTACAATGCATTTATTGCAGGCCATACAGCAACATTTACGGCTGAAAGTGGGCACAAAAATCGAGGAGGCCGTACAACATTTATTACTGTCCTGTTTTACTGTTTGTTGGTATTTTCTAGTTGGCTATGAGGCATGGGAAAATAGATAAGTTGTAAATTTTCTTGCTAATTTTTTGCTGAATATTTCTCACTGTAAAAAGGCATTTTCCAAAAATAAAGAAGAGCTCTCAAGCTGGTTTTCCCCAAGAGTTGTAGGGGGTTTTTCCAGGGTCACATTGACCAAAAATCACTGTGTTCAAATGTGTTAAATGGTTGTTTGTACCTACTGATTTTTATTTCTGCATTTTCCAGCATTCTGTAAAATTTCCAGAATTTGTGTTTTCAGCAAAAATTTATTTTTCAGTTTGTTGAAAGTATGGATATGGGAATGGGCATTTAACTATATGGGAGAAATAAGGTGAAACTAAAAACCGGGGTGGGAAAACAAAGATTTCTACATGGTATAAGAGGTTGAGTGCTAAAGTGCAGTTTGGGACAGCAAGGACGAAAATTACAGCCTGCTGATTTTTCACTCAGAAAATTCCAGCAAGTTGATTTTTCACAAACAACAGTTTTATCTTTACTGTAGCAATGCTATTTTTTCAGTTTTAGGACAGCAAGATGTCAATGGGATTGAGGGTGGAGGATAGGTTGGATGGGCATACAAATTATAGTGTTTGGAAGGAGAGAATGCAGAGTATCTTTGAGGAGGCAGAAGTCTGGGATATCATGGTGCATACCACATAGAACCCTGTTGTTGTGCCTACTAATGCTACTCAGTTGGCTGCTTATAATAAAAAGAACAACAAGGGTAAGAGACTGATTCTAGACGAAATCAAAGACCATTGCATTCCTCATGTGAGAGGAAAGAGCAATGCCCATGAGATGTGGACAGCATTGTCCAATCTCTACCAGAGTACCAAAGAGAACTAGAAAATGGTCCTGAAGGAGAAGCTGAAGAACATTAAGATGGGTAATGATAGTGCAGTTGGATATCTCACAAAAATTACTAATGTGAGAGATGAGTTGGTAGCAATTGGAGAGGCCATTCAACCCACTGAGTTGGTGCAGATTGCAGTGAATGGCCTCCCCCGTTCATGGATGAACTTTGCTGATGGGGTTTGTGCACGTGAGACCCTTTCCACATGGGAGAGGTTTTGGGATGATTGCATTCAGACAGAGATCAGGAAAGGTCAGCTTGGGGTAGCCAAGCCAGTTGAGCAGGATGAGGATGTAGCACTGTCAGCAGGAGGCAAGAAAGGCAAAGGGAAGAAGAAGGCTTCCACAAGCAATGGTGGGGGCAAAAGAAAAGGTAAAGGTAAACAGGGTAACACACAGAAGGACTATTCCAAGGTGAAGTGTTGGAATTGTCAAAAGATGGGACAATATGCAGTTGTGTGTCCGAAGAAAAAGAAGAAGAAGGAGAAGGACCAGAGCTTGGTAGCTTCAGCAGAGGTTGAGGAATTTGCAGGTCGTTTTGACCGGGAGTTTGCGTTCACTACGTGTGAGTCCTCTAGTGCAGGATCACTTGCCACACAGGTTCAGAGGGAGCATGCTTTTCCCTCAATTAGCAGAGCATCTTCGGGTATCTGCTATGTGGATAGTGGGGCTTCACGTCACATGACAGGAGTCCATGAGTACTTCTGAGAGATTTCAGAGAGTGGCACTGATATAGAGGTAGTACTCGGTGATGACAGAGTTGTGAGAGTAGTCGATGTGGGGACATTGACATTTCAGAGGGAGTCCAAACCTCCCTTGAAGGTGTTAGATGTTCTTTATGTGCTAGGGATGAGGAAGAACCTCATATCCATCTCAGCTTTGGAGGACAGAGTATATGAGGTACTGTTCAGGGGAGGACAAGTGTTGATGTATCCCAGGGGCACTCCAGCTGATTCAGCTAGAGTGATAGGTGTACGCCATGCAAAGGTGTACAAGTTTGCATTTCAGTCCCTTGTGGCATTGAGCAGTAGTACCGACAGCAGAGCTAGCAGTTCTGAGCTGTGTGAGATTTGGCACCGCAAGATGGGGCATATGTATCATGGAGCCTTGAGGACTTTGCGGGAGATCACTACAGGTGTGCCAGATTTCAGTACTGATCACTTTGATACTTGCAGAGGATGTGCGATGGACAAGTTTGCCAGATCCCCTTCTCCCAGCAGTGACAGCAGAGCGATTGGGATACTTGATTTGATTCATTCCGATGTGAGCAGTCGGATGTTTCATGTTTCCTTGAGTGTATATGAGTACTATGTTTTATTCATTGATGATCACTCCAAGAGGACCTAGATTTATTTCTTGAAGACCAAGAGTGAGGTCTTCAAGCGGTTTCAGGAGTTCAGAGCTCTTGTGGAGACACAGACAGGTCAGAAGATCAAGTCCCTGAGGTCGGACAATGGGGGAGAGTACACCCTTGGAGAGTTTGTTGACTATTGTGCGGAGGCAGACATTAGGAGGAAGTTCACTATTCCTTACAACCCCCAGCAGAACGGGGTTGCGGAGAGGAAGATCAAATCCATCGTAGGGGCTACCAAAGCCATGTTACATGATCAGGGGTTGCCATTGTTCTTGTGGGCAGAGGCCTACAACACAGCTATTTACTTGCATAACAGGAGTCCGCATCGTGCCTTGGGGCACATGACTCCGGAGGAGGCTTTTTCTGGGAAGAAGCCTGATATTGGTCATCTTCGTATCTTTGGATGAATTACATACTCCTACATACCCAAGGAGAAGAGGACCAAACTAGAGCCCACCGCAGAGAAGGTATCTTTGTGGGCTACAATGAGACCTAAAAGGCCTTTCGGATTTACATTCCTGCGCAGAGGAAAGTTGTTGTTAGGAAGGATGTGAAGTTCGAGGAGGACAGGGCCTTTAGGAGGTCACGGGAGTTAGAGTATCTGGATCAGCCAGACCCTCAGCAGCAGTTGAGTTAATCGCAGGGATCCAGTGGGCAGGGATCAGGAGGATCCGGAGGTACATCTATGAGGATGTCAGGTCCGTCAGTGAGCAGTGGCTCACCAAGCCAGAGGGGTGGCGCTCCAGGCAGCATGCAGAGCAGTTCACAGAGCAGTTCACTAATGGATAGTTCACACAGTACCTTAGCTTCTACAGGTTCAGGTGCAGACAGGAGGACAACAGACAGACAGTCAGGAGTTCAGGCTCCTGATGATGATGATGAGGAGGAGTTTCATTCTCCGGTGGGAGAAGTGCGCTCAGGGAAGAAGAAGCCCAAGTGGCTTCGGGACACCTTGAGAGATGCCACATCTGTTGCTGAGCCTAAGAGGCCGGTGAGAGAGAGTAGACCACCTGAGAGGTTTTGTAGCTATATGGAAATGGCTACCAGCATCCTTGACTCTGAGCCTTCTAGCTATGAGGAGGCAGCTAGCCAGCAGGTCTAGAGAGAGGCCATGCAGGAGGAGTATTCTTCTATCATGAAAAATGATGTTTGGGAAGTGGTGCCGAGGCCCGAGGGAAAATCCGTGGTTACTTCCAGATGGCTTTACAAGGTAAAGCATGCTGCAAATGGCAGCATTGAGAAATTCAAAGCAAGGTTTGTGGCTAGAGGGTTTTCCCAGGTAGAGGGAGTTGATTATGAGGAGACCTTCGCTCCCGTGGCTCGATATACTTCGATCCGCTCCATTATATCGATAGCAGCAGAGATGGGTTGGAAGATCCACCAGATGGATGTGAAGACTGCATTTCTCAATGGCTTCATACAGGAGGAGGTGTACATTGAGCAGCCATAGGGCTTTGAGGTGCATGGGAAGGAGTCCCATGTGTGCAAACTGAAGAAGGCCCTTTATGGCCTGAAGCAAGCTCCCAGAGCTTAGTACTCCAAGATAGATACATACTTGTAGGGGATGGGTTTCACAAAGAGTGAGGCAGATCCGAACCTTTACTTTATTGTGATTGGTGAGGAGCCTCTCATTCTGGTGCTGTATGTGGATGACTTGGTCATTAGAGGTGCAGAGAGACTCATAGAGCACTGCAAGAGAGATCTTGCGGCGGAGTTTGAGATGAAGGACATTGGCTTGATGCATTACTTTTTGGGTTTGGAGGTGTGGCAGGAGGAGGGGCATTTCTTCCTGGGCCAGGGGAAGTATATTGTGGACATCCTTAGCATATTCCACATGGAGGATTGTAGACCCATGTCGACACCGATGATCACCAACTGGAAGAAGCTTCATGCTTCGGATTCCAAGTTGGTGGATCCCACATTGTATAGGCAGCTGATTGGTTCCTTGATGTATTTGGTCAACACTAGACCAGATATCTGTTTTGCAGTCAACACAATGAGTCAGTTTATGTGTGAGCCTAGGAAGGTTCACTGGCTTGTTGCAAAACACATTTTGCGGTACTTGCAGGGGACAGTGGATTATGGTCTGGACTACATGCAGGGGGATGGAGTGAGATTGGCAGGTTATACTGATTCTGATTGGGCAGGTTGTGCTTCTGATAGGAAGAGCACTTCAGGGTGCTGTTTTGGGTTGGGTTCAACAGTAGTGTCATGGTTTAGCTGGAAGCAGCAGTCAGTAGCATTGAGTTCAGTGGAAGCAGAGTATATGGCAACCAATCTAGCTAGTTGTGAGGCCATCTGGCTTCGCAAGATGTTGTTTGGCTTATTTGGTCAGCCGTTGAGACCTTCAGTGATTTACTGTGATAATCAGAGTTGCATTAAACTCACGAAGAATCCAGTATTTCATGACAGGTCAAAGCATATCGAGATCAAATATCATTTCATCCGAGACTATGTTCAGAAGAGCGTTGTGAAGCTTGAGTATATTCCCACTGATGAGTAGGTTGCAGATATTCTTACCAAAGCCTTACCACGGGGCAAGCATGACTACTTTAGAGACAAGATGGGTGTGGTGAGGAACACCTTCCTCGGTAAGAGGGAGTGTTGAAATTTGGTACCGGAGGACAGGTGGTTCCCTAAGGCTTTGATCTTTGGCCTAGGGAAAAGTGTCCAAAAGAATTTAATTTTTCTCCTAAAGTGACTTTATAATTTTTATAAAGTCAAATCTAATTTAAAAGTGACTTTAAGTGATAAAGTTACTAAAGTCTAATTTTAAAGTGACTTTAATAAAGTCAATGTAAAATTAGAATGGAAAAGTGACTTTGGAAATAAATGACTAAGTGGGTCTTTATTAAAGTGGGGTGAATTAAAAAATAGAAAGTGAGATTTAAATGAGCATTTAATCTCAGCCCTAGATCTCAATCTATTTCAGCCATTGGATTTAGGGATCACCCAAAAGTCACTTAGGGTTAGATTAAAGGAGGAAAAGGAGGAAAAGATCATTCATTCTTTCATGAGCAGATTGGGAGAAGGAGAGCAAAGGAGATTTCTAGACAGGGAGGAGAAGGAGACAACAGCTTGGCACACATTCCAAGGCAGCAGTTTAGCAAATCTGTACAGCTGATTCAGCACACAGTGAAAGACAGATTTTGAAACGATTTTCTAGAAATCCGTACAGATGTTTGCACAAAAATCGAGGAGCAGTTTGCTGGCACGTTTCCAAGGAAATCCGTACAGCTTATTGTTGTTTTTCTGCATGCAAATCGAGGTCCATACAACACATTTATTGCAAGCCGTACAACAACATTTAAGGCTGAAAGTGGGCACGAAAATCGAGGAGGTCGTACAGCATTTATTGTTGTCCTGTTTTGCTGTTTGCTGGTATTTTCCAGTTCGCTGTGAGGCACGGGAAAAGAGATAAGCTGGAAATTTGCTTGCTGATTTTTTGCTGAATATTTCTCACTATAAAAAGGCATTTTCCATAAATAAAGAAGACCTCTCAAACTGGTTTTCCCCAAGAGTTTAGGGGGTTTTTCCAAGGTCACATTGACCAAAAATCACTGTGTTCAAATGTGCTAAATGGCTGTTTGTACCTGCTGATTTTTATTTCTGCATTTTCCAGCATTCTGTAAAATTTCCAGAATTTGTGTTTTCAGCGAAAATTTATTTTTCAATTGTTGAATGTATGGATATGGGAATGGGCATTTAACTGTATGGGAGAAATAAGGTGAAACTGAAAACTAGGGTGGGAAAACAGAAATTTCTACAGGTCTTTGAAGTGCAGGGTACGATATGTGCTCCTCCTTCTACGCCACTTTTGAACATGGTCAAAAAGGCGAGTGGCAAAGGACTGATGAAATGAGGTCAATATCTTTTTACCAGTGTTGTATCAGAGAGGTAGCTAGAAATATGAGAGGAACAATTAACAAGCATCATGAAAATGAAATGAAATGTGGCGGGTTAGTCTACGTGCCATTTTATAGCGTCTCTAGTGAGTGTGCATTGAAACAGCCGAAAATGAATGAAGTTTTCGGTAATGGAGTTAGATGAACACCACATGTGGAAGGAGAGAACATGATCCGTAGGATCTTCTCCAGAATTACCCTCAAACTTTGGGATATTTGAGGGAAGCTTAGCCGACATAGCATGCCAACCAACATCGTGATGTATTGGGTCGTTTATCAACTGGCTAAAATCTAGCAGACTTAAGCCAGCCATAAGAGGAGTGTGGGAGTTTTTTGAACCGTTCATGAGATTACTCCTCTAGATGTGATCACTAGGGTAAAACTGGAGCCAACACCAGGTTGGGTTCCTACACTAGTTGTGGGTCCAAACATGGTGACAATATGTGGTGAAAGAGGCTCGGAATGAGATGAACTAGGAGAAGAGTCGGTATGGGGATTCAGAGGGCTATGAACTCGAACCCACCGGGGAGGAGTAATATGCTCGAGTGGAAAATGGGGATGAAGCTATAAGAGTCTTTGTGACAAACACCTTGGTGGCACAATGGTGGTAAGACACATGTGACATGAAAATGGTGAAGGGAGATCAACAATATGACTTTGTCTCGATGAGGGGAGATAAATTTATTATGTTCAGTCTTAGCTTGGGGGTGTAAACCAAAAGCCCTTCGCTTAAGGTGTGCTTGTGTGTGCAAATGTATTTATTGATTAAGCCCAGATCGTGTTTGTAAAAAAGAAAAAATATTGTTGGAAATAAACTAAAATTAACAATAGTAAATGAACAGTGAAACCATTAACTAAACCCCACCCAAACTGAATTTGCAAACACTGTGCTAGTTGGTGGTGAAATCGACTGAAAACACACTAAAAATTTCAAGGGATCTAAGTGTCGGTGTGACTGGGATGAAATGACACTAGGCTACTGGAAAGTGGTGCAGCAACAACAAAAAACCAGAGAGGAAGATCGCTACAAAAGGATAGGGAGATGGGTGTAAATCCTAGGGCAACTGATGGGACCCTAAGGCCAATGACCAAACAAGGTTTAATATGAAACCATGGATGGAAACAACCCATCTTTGGAGATCTGAAAGAAAAGGGTACAGATATGGAAAATATGGCTGAAAGTGTTGGAGAAACTCAGACTTCTTACTCAACTAAACTCCTCCTATAAAGGTGGAAGCGTACTAGAAGCCCTAAGGGGATAAATTCCACTTTGACGAGTAAATCAGAGTAGATCAAGGCCTAAGCAGGATGAGACAGAGGTCAAACAACCCAACACACAGCTCTTGAAAAAACCTAGAAACAGATCTGATAAAAACCCGAAAACCCTAAAATTGATGGTACTAAGCTATTTTTAGGGGGGATCACAGTTTTTGGGGTGAAATATACACTCTAGACTCAAGATCGCACTTTTTGGGTTGAAAAGTGTCATTTCTGATCCTTGATTCCCGGTCGGAAAATCTCAGAAAAACTACCGTCTCTGTCGCAACTTGTTCCTGTGACATGCGAAAAAGACCAGAAAACTTGCAAATGTTAGAAATTTGACATATCTAGGGTTAGAAAGCTAGTAAAAAACATTAAGAGTCTGAACAAATAAGAAACCCTAACTTGAAAATTGAATGTCACCCAAGTTTCTGGATCTGAAGTAAAAAACCAATGGAGTTGCCAATTTTGTTGTAGTGTTTTCGTCTCAAAGATGTATGAAAAGAACCACTTAAGACTGCGGATGAAAAACAGTCTGAACAATATAAATGGCTACTAAACATTGTAGATTTGCAGCAAATGATAGAAGCAAAACCTAGCAAAATCCTCACTTATGACACAATCATAGTTAAACAGAAAAAAGAAACAATAATAACTTCAATCATCCAATGGAAACTAGATATACAAAAAATATATTTTATTATAACACTTATGAAGGGAACAAATAAATTTTACCAGTCCCCCTCTATGGAATGGGTTCCTATGTATCCTAAAACGTCTTCAGCTTGTGCAGAGTCTCTCTCCTTTATAATGTGAAAACCCAAGAAATAAAATGTTTGAGCTTAATGGGAACTCAAATGGCAGAGAAATGGTGTGCGACAATGAAAATAATAAGAGTTACAACAATGAGTGCAACAACAAAAATAATCAAAAGTGAATAATGAATGGAAAACCCCTTTATTTATAACAAAATATTGAGTTATACTCGAATAATGAGCAATAATAAAATATTATTAACCTCATTCTTGGAATAACCACTTGGAATATTTTATTATATTTGGTTAGGAGGGAAAACGTATTTAAACTTTTATTTAGAAATAATAAATAAATAAATGATTTATTTATCATCTCAAGAAATTGGTTAAGGAATAATAAATAAATAATGATTTATTTAATTATTCCTAAGGGATTTAGTCAAATTTGACAAGGAATAATAATTAATTAGTGATTAATTAATTATTCCTAGAGAAAAATCAGATAATTAATAATCTATCTTTTAATTTTTCATAATTGAGTCAAATATGACAAGGAATAATAATTGAACAATGGTTTAATTAATTATTCCTAGAAGAAAATAAAATAAATAGTGATTTATTTAATTATTCTTCATGGGTTTAATTATAAATTACATAACAAATGTGGTTTATTAAGTAATTTCTCATAATGAAAGCAATTTTACTATGGTAAAATTGACTTTACATGGTGTACTTTGATCCATCTAGTAAATTAGGCTAGATTATCAATTTTTGGTGATAACACTTTCATCAAAGGGGACTAAGTTAAATAGGGAGAGGGTGGAATATTTTTTCTTTAGCAAGTGAATCTGAGGGCCATTGAGGATAGAACCAATAGCCATAGGCATAGATTGCATCAAAACACTCTACCAACATTGTTGAGCCATGGATCATGTCAACAATGGTCTAATCCACCGTTTCACCTTCCGGGAGGCACCTCACCACGAAAGGGAGTATTCAAATCACTAGAGCAAGGAGGCCAGCCGAAAATTGCGCAGACCCATCGAATCAATCACATGGGGCTATACAACTGAGAGAAGGGAATTCAAGGCACTCATAACCAAACAGTCGCATTGCTGATCTGAAGGGTGATGTTTCTTAGTAGCAGTCGAGGTCGCGAGGAGGGTAATTTTGTGTGTTAAAATGAACACCGAGCCATCTAATGAGTAGACATGTTAGATTGGTTTCAGCCTCTAATTCATTTCAATGGAAGGCGAAAGGGAGTATGAGTGTTGCATGATGATTAGTTGATATAGGTTGAGCATTGGTCGCATTGCCAAAACACTATCACAACAACGTGTGAGCAGAGAGAGGAGTTGAGCATCCCCATATCTGTTCCAGGCGAAAGGAAGTGGACATAGCCTAGGCGTTGCACTGTCACCACAACCCTCTAAGCGTAGGAAGGAGCTGAGCAAGTTTCATAGGCTTTGGTTCTGGCATTGACCATCGATTCATTATGGGAGCCAAAGTTGTCATCACTCTTAATAGCAGAGACAAGATTATTTTTATCGTAGCGTCGGTCAAGGAGCCAACCATGGTCCTCTTCAGGTGCACGCCAAAGTATTTGTTTTATTACATTAGATAAATTGATCTCACTACATCAATATCACTCACACATTAGTCATAGAGGCAAAGACACCGTGTTTTTGTGGAATCGAGTAAATTATATTTCATCAAAATATTTCGTGGTGGGTCACCATAATTAAATAAAGTAATGCTATGCCTTTTTTCATTATATAGTATGTTGCATTATGTGGTTGGATTGGTGTAGAGGTTTATCATTGTCGAATATAGTCTTATGCCTATACATTTGAAACCTCTAACATCAAATTCAATGTTGCACATGATCCATTGATCACTCGCAAGGGCATAATTATTGGGTCCACAGACTCTTGATTAGCATATGAAGATCTAAGTCTTTACCTGAAAACTGATTCTCTTTCCATCTAGACAGATTTTTCGCTCAAAAATCTCAGTGTGGAAGCATGAAATATGGTAGGTTATGGACTAAACCATGTTTATAGTTTTGAAAATTTTGATTGGTTTTAGCATTTGACAAGGGGTTTGTCAAATTTTGGAGTTTGACGATAGAAAGGAGATTTTGTGTTAAAAAAAAAAGGGAATAGGAAAGGAAGGAGGTGGTACAATCATCTTACTATTACCAATCAAGTTTGTATTTACCTTATCTTGGGGCGAAATCCATTGAAGAATTAGTGTATTCATGCTTTGGTATGAGGGGAGATGGGACTTTCCCTAGAAAACACTCATAAAATTTTGGACAAAATTCTAGATAAAATAAAAGAAGCATGGGGCCTTTTCTTAGCAATACCACTTTATAATAGAATAGCAAGTCTTTCTCAAAAATGGTCTATGCCATTATGCAACAAAAATTCCCATGGGAAGTGAAGGAAGGACAAGGAAGAGGAGCTAAGTTCTTCACACTTGGATCTTAATTGCAACGAACAAAGTCAACCATAGACCTTCAGAAATTGGAGGAATTAGACACATGGCTCTTAGAGGTGGGGCAACCAGAATGGAGGAAACTCAGTTGGAATCTCAAGCCATCTATGCTTGCATTAATACAACCCAAACTCTTGGAGCATCCTTGTGAAGAGGTCAAGCTCACAATTGCTTCTTGTCTCAGCAAGATCATAGCTTTAACATCTCGAGTATTGTCTTACAATAATGATCTTATGAGGGAGATATTGTAGTTGATAGTGGAAGGCCTTAAAGGGTTGAATAACATCATGCTTCCTACCTTTTAGAACCGATGTAGAAATTTTAACAGTCATGGCAGAATTCAACTTTGGCACATTCATACTGAATTTGGAATGTGATGAGTTGATCTTTTAGTTGCTCCATAACTTTTACACCAGTATTACATCAGCTCATTCAGACCATGTCAAAACAAGCATGCAAAAGATTGTGTCTCTATTATTAGAAGGCCATGCTCACATATGCAAGATACTAAGATGTAAATTGTTGACCATTTGGAGGAAGGACCACAGGGATCCTATGATCTAGTTGAGAAGTTTGTCAGGAAAAACATAAAATTACTCAAAAGGGTGCTCACTACGAAGGAGTTGATAAGGATTGATGGAGGAAGCAAGAACAAAATATGCATCAATAATGAACTAAGGATGAGAGGACTATGCTTTATCTGCAAGGGACCTTGGGCCCTTAACCATTCATGTCCAGGTGATAAGAGGAAACAAGGGCAGATCATGAAGATTCATCCATAGTTGGTTTCACTGGTTTTTAGAAGAGAACCTATGAAGGATCCAAGCAGTCAAGTACAAATGGTGAGCAATAACACCATGTTTTTCAGAGAAACTTACAAGATAGGTCGATGATAATCAATCAACTTGACAAAGTAAATTGGGAAAGGAAGGAGGGAATTCCTCCTGATGATGAGGTAGTTGAGTCTATAGATATCCAGGAGAACATCCATAAAGAGTATGGGCAATCAGGTATAGATAACAGTCCACCAATACATCCATGTTTGACAATCAAAGAGGGTGGACAACTTATCCCCACATGTGAAAAAGGCCAGGAAGAAGACATTCTAGGAGAACCAAATGAGGAGCCAATAATAATAAACCGACATGATGAGCATGATCATGCAGGGTATCATGACAAATATAGTATGCAGGATAAGCCATTTCTAGAGGGTCAAACAAAGGTTCAAGTTAAAGTTGTGGTCATGGGGCATCCAGTGCAGTCAAATATAGAGACATTCTGCAGGGCACGAGAATTTCTAGTAGAGGACTTTTGGGAAAGGATCATGCATTTCAAGACAGATCTTACGATGTTGAAGTAGAGAGTCGGGGCAGCCTGAGACACTGTCTTACAGGAGAATAGAAAATTTGAGGACCTCATAGGGGTATGTGTTGAATCAATGACCCAGTTGTCTAGTGTTGAGGAACGACTCAAGTCCCTCACAAGGCAGGAAGAGGAGTACATTTGGGAGTTGCAGAGCAGCCCTCTACAAGAGTACATAGATAAGGCTTGTAGCTCTACCAACCTGCCATTATACATTGGGGATAGCAAGGAAGAGTTATACAAATGGATCATGATGGGTGATAAGGTGGAGCAACATGAGTTGAGCATTAGGCAACATCAACATGGTAGATTTATTCCATGTGCAGGGATTCATGCATTATATACTTCCCACGAGATGGATTTACGAGAGATTATGAGTTGGAACTCTATTGATGGGATACTCTTAGCCAAGGGCATATTGCAACTTGGGCCCTCAAGCACAAGCAATGATGGAGGGCTGAGGTGGTGTCATAACCAACATGTCCTAGGACTTAGGTGGCATTGGGATCTAGGAGAATCCATTGGGGGTAGGATTGACCAAAGGATTGTTTTGGATTCAGGGATCGAAGGACCCATTCATGATCATTTATAATGGGTGCATGGAATAACACATTGGGTTGTATGGGATCTTGGTATCAATATACAAATGTTTTATTTGCCTTTCTTTTTCGAGGGAAAACAATAAAATAAAGTCTCTAAAGCGTCAATCAAACCTATAAAAGGGGATAGGAGAGTTATTTATCTATTTGGATTTTGTTGTGAACTTGGCCAGGCGAGTTCTAGTTGATCCTAGATATGAAAGCCCATGGGAGTAATTCTTGTAGTGGATCCATCTAGGATCTATAATTGTGCTTCAATATATTTAATTTCTTTGTTGATGGGCAGCCATACATGCCAAGGCACAGGCTTTAGTCGATCTTGTGTGGACATGTAATTTTGTTTCTATTTATTTACATAAAGAAGAGGCTGCATTCTTAGATCTTTATTGTGTTAGGTGTTTTTAGTGCATGAATTTCATTAGAACACCTAGAGTGTACCATATCTAATTAAAATTTTGATGTTGGGATACTACAGGATTCAATCATGCAATAGTTTCATGTTAGTGGAGCCCTATACGCCAAGTAGACTTTTTTCATGGTTTTTATAATATTTTGACAAAATTATCACCATTCAACAATGGGGTTAAGGTCCATTGCAATTTATTCTTTTTAAATGAAATAGTCAATGAACACTACTTCCATAATTAAGGATAATTTGTATAAGTTCAAAATATAGATCCAAATATGCATATACCAAATAAATGGATAACATGCATGCATATATATAGAAGTGGATTACAAATGCTTCTTTTGTGGATAGAAGTGGATTACCTGAGGCCAAACAACCTTTGGGCGGGAGGATTTGTAATATATATATATATATATATATATATATATATATATATATATAGATATATATATATATATTTGGATATGGTCAAAATGGATGGAATCTTCCCATGGTATTTAATGTGGCAGTTGCCCATGGCATTGGCCCATGGTATTTGCCTTTGTTTTTCAAGGGAAAACAATAAAATAAAGTCTCTAAAGAGTCAATCAAGCCTATAAAAGGGGATAGGAGAGTTATTTATCTATTTGGATTTTGTTGTGAACTTGGCAAGGCTAGTTCTAGTTGATCCTAGATATGAAAACCCATGGGAGTAATTTGTGTAGTGGATCCATCTAGGATCTATGATTGTGCTTCAATATATTTAATTTCTTTGTTGATGGGTAGCCATACATGCCAAGGCACGGGCTTTAGTAGGTCTTGTGTGGGCATGTAATTTTGTTTCTATTTATTTACATAAAGAAGAGGCTGCATTCTTAGATCTTTATTGTGTTAGGTGTTTTTAGTGCAAGAATTTCATTAGAACACCTAGAGTGTACCATATCTCATTAAAATTTTGATGTTGGGATATTACAGGATTCAATCATGCAATATTTGTATGTTAGTGGAGCGCTATAAGCCAAGTAGACTTTCTTCATGGTTTTTCTAATATATTGACAAAATTATCCCCATTCAACAATGTGGTTAAGGTCCATTGCAATTTATTATTTTTAAATGAAATAGTCAATGAACACTACTTCCATAATTAAGGATAATTTGTATACGTTCAAAATATAGATCCAAATATGCATATACCAAATAAATGGCTAACATGCATGCATATAAGCGTAGTAGTTATATTTCTCATAATGCGTTTTTAATGGGGGATTAGCCAAAAAATATATTCCATCATTCCCAACATAGCTTCATCTACAATATCCTAGTACGAAAGAAATAACCAAAATTGCTTCTCTAGAAGGCTTTGAGAAGATGGAAACTTCGAAAGGAAAGACAATTTCAAGAGGAGCGACTGCTTTTAGGAGGTAATGAGACAATAGGTGTTTTACTTGAATTGTTATTAGAGTTTTAAATATTGTGACGAGGGATTTTCATTGTTTTTAAGTATTTTTAGAAAGTATTGACATCTTGAAAATAAAAATAGAGATGTAGTTAGAGTAAAAATAATTGGGAAACAATCATGAGACGTCATGGCTTATTGAGGAGGACATCATAGCTTGCTTAGAAAGATTTTTGAGTTTAGCACACTGATAAATAAATTCTAAAAAATGGTATTTTGGACAATAGCTTGGCAAGGCCACAATAAGTGGTGTCTAAGAGGAGTTATGGCCACAATGCGTGGGTGTCTAAGAAGAATAACTCCTCTGAAATAGTACAGTGAGTAGTTGTTTGTTTAAAAGTCTATGTACATTATTTTTAATGCAAGGACAATAGCTTGGAAAGGCCACAATAAGTGGGTGTCTAAGAGGAGTTATGGCCACAATACATGGGTGTCTAAGAAGAATAACTCCTCTGAAATAGTACAGTGACTAGTTGTCTCTTTAAAAGTCTATGTACATTATTTTTAATGCGAGGACAATAGCTTGGGAAGGTCACAATAAGTATGAATCCTATATAAAGGATAAAGACTCCCCATTGAGATATATCGAGTCTTATTTTGTAATCGAGCTCTGCTCTGTTGGAGGTTGCCCCCTTGAAGAGGCAAGTGAACACTGCTTTCATCTCTTAATAATAAAATACTTGTTGTTTTTCTCATTTTGTTCTATGTTCTGGGTTGTATTTCTTTGCATATTTGGTATTCTGGAATTTCTCGCAAGTCAAGAGCATAACAATTTATGAGTGGTACATGGAGGCTTTTCCAATGGTTTTTAAAACTACCATTCTCCTTCAACATACCATGTGTGGTTCAACAAGTGCAAGGTTATGTTATGATTGTGACACCTTGTTAATCTTTGAAATATCTTGCAACCTTTTCTTTGCAAAGTATACATGAATTTGATCATCCCATCACATTTGTCTTTCTATAATCCTTGGATTTACTTCCAACATGTGAATAGATTTTATTGAGACTTGTATATTGAAGATGCCAACTATTGACATGATTTTAATGGTGTCTTGTGCTAATAATTACAAATCATGGATAAGCTTACATAACACAATGCCTTAATTTGTGGATGAGATCATCAAGGCTACCTTTATTCATGAAATTTTAAAAATGACTACAATACTTACAATCTCAAACTCCTTCCTAAAAAAAAAAATCATAGGGGTCAAAGGAAGGGCTTTATGAAACCTCTTTTCAACTTGAAACAAAATATAAGGAGGCAGGCCATAGGTTCTCCACCACCCCAACTTAAGTTCAAATGAATGGTTTATAAAGTAGTATGAGAGATTCATCACAACTGATTTGAGGGGTAAATCCTCCAATTTTGAACTCAATTGTTTTTCCTTAAAAATATCTTCAATAGCCACCAAATATCTATAATAGTAATCTTATTATGAATCAAGCTAATATTATTACATGAAAACACTTGATACTAGATAAAACTATATACATTTTTAATAGCATTATAATATTATTACATGAAAACACTTGATACTAGTTAAAACTATATACATTTTTAATAGCATTAACCACCAAAAATACATTTCTAAAAGAATAATAAATAAAGTGATTCTATTAAAATAAATTCTAAAAAAAAAAAAAAAAAAACATTTATTAACAAGACTACCAAAACCAAAATATCTTAAATAGACAAACATATTATTATCTTACAAAAAGACCTTATTATTAGTAATAATTAAAAAATATACCACACATACACTATATTTTCCTTCGGAAGTATAGAGTTACATGTGATACCTAAATTCAATGCAAGATTACCTTATTATTAATAATAATTAAAAAGTATACCACATAGACCAGATTTTCATATAACCATACTAGATTTTCCTTCCGAAGTATAAAGCAACATGTGATACCTAAATTCACATGGTAAAAGTCCACCAAAAAAAAGGGTTGCTTGCAAGATTATGCTAAAGGGTCAGTGAGTCCCATGATAAAATAAAAGTTTTTGAACAGTCACAAATACTAAAAAAATCACATTTATGATTAAACACTTCAATCTCAAAAAGAATAACTCGTCTGCCCAACAGGGCGTCCACAATATGTCATCCTCGTGATGCTGGTCTTTGCATGATTGATGATGTCATTCATGTAAATATTTGGGAGTGTAGATGGTTTTCAAATCCGAGTTTGGAGTTCGCCTACTTCTATATAAGGCAGGCTATGTAATTGTATTTCTCACCTCTTGCTTACAGAATTTCTAGGTATGGTTATCTATTTCTAATCTGTGAGATATCATTGATTTGCTCATATTCTATGTCCACGTTACGTATTGTTGAACTGAAGCCATTTTTTTTTAGAAGTGGGAATCTTGTTGCCTTCGAAGACGTTCCAGTTTCAATATCCGTAAGCCAACAACATGAACAATTTGCTACAAGCAGGGCATAACGTCAGTGACTCTAACAACAAGGTCAACCACAGGTTCGACAGCGACGACAAGAACGACAACAGCAGCAACACCCAGATTCATGGGAATCCCATCCTCGGCGACAACAACAACAACAACAGCAAGATCGATGACAATCCCGTCGTCGGCAACAATAACAACACCAAGAGCAACAACACCATGAACAATCCCATCGTCGGCAACAATAACAACACCATGAACAACAACAACAAAGGCGGTGGCAACAACAACCTGATAAAATTGTAGAGCAACTTATGACACCAAGTAATGGCAACTTAACTAGACCAACTTATACTAAGTGGCTTTTGTTTTCCTCTCTGAAATTTATGCTTCGCTTTTGCTTCACTACTGCACTATATGCACAAATATGTCATCGTTAATAATTTTGGCATTAAATATGTCATGAATTTCTTTTCCTTAGGGTTAATTACATTGTCATTGCATGGCAGGTATGGGAAAGAATAAATGCAGTCGAAGATTATCTGTTTATCTAAGACTGACTATGTGTTGATATATAGTTAGTTTAGAGCCAAATAGTCTACTTATAAGGCATTCCCATATCAATTCAAGGTTTTGGTTAAGTACATTATTATTGCATGCCAGGTATGGGAAAGAATAAATGCAGTCGAAGATTATCTGTTTATCTAACACTGACTATGTGTTGATATATAGTTAGTTTAGAGCCAAATACTCTATTTACTTATAAATAGAAGACGGACGCTGGTATATTGTAATTCTGATTTATGTATGAGCAAAAACTACCTGCGTGGTTACTTTGTTTTAATGATTTTATGGTTAGGTCGTGATATCTCCTAATAAGTAGTTAATTGAATAATTAATTAAATAAAAAATTATCAATCAAAATTAAATTTAATGTATATATTCATTTAAATGTATCTAATTAAATTTAAGTGTACCTATTATTACATATTTATAGATATTTATGTGATATCTTGCTTCATATTTCTTCAGTGCAGTACATGCAGTTAAATATTTCTTTAGTGTAGTATATGCACAAATATGTCACGGTTCATGATTTTGCTTTCTTTTTGGTCTACACAAAGGCGTTATGGATTTCTTTTCTTTTGGTTTTGGTTAAGTACATTATTATTGCATGGCAGGTATGAGAAAGAATAAATGCAGGTATGAGAAAGAATAAATGCAGTGCAGGATTATAGGTTTATCTAGGACTGACTATGTGTTGATATACAGTTAGTTTACACTACTACATAAAGGAGGGTTTTAAGACAATATTTGAGACAATTTTTGGGTAAATTGTCTTAACTTAAGACAAAAAAAATTGTGTATTGTCTTAAATATTGTCTTTAAGCGGGTGTCTCAAAAATTATTGTCTTAGGTGACAATTTCATTTTTGTCTCACTGGAGACAATTTCATTTTTGTCTCTCTAAAGACAACACTTGGAATAGATACAATATGTCTTTAATACTAGCTATTGTCTCTCTAGAGACGATAAAAAAATTATTTAAAGATCACTTTGTCTCTTTAGAGACAATATAAAAAAATGAATCCAAAAATATCTTACCATTCAAATAAATCGATATAAAAAATATTTAATTAAAATGAACTACAAAATCATTGATTAATTCATGTTACCTCCTAAAGCAGATGCTCTTCCATTGAGCTAGCACACTTTAAAAAATTATGTGAAGAGTTATGCCAATCCTTAAAATTACATTTATAATCATTGATTTTAAATTAAAGAAAAAAGTTAAAAGATAAAAATTAAAAACTACGAACAAACCCAAACACCAAACCAAGTGAAGAGTTATGGAAATCCTTAAAATTACATTTATAGTCATTGATTTTAAATTAAAGAAAAAAGATAAAAATTAAAAACTACGAACAAACCCAAACACCAAACCCAAACAACTTGTGGAAGCTCTGAAATTTGTGACCAAGGCACTGGTGTCTTTGCACACCCTTTTGTTTATGCACAGGGATCTCAGGTGGGATAACGTGATGAAGAACATTGAATCAGATGAGTGGTTTATAATAGATTTTGAGGATGCCATTGGTGCACCTCAGATTTACCCTCATAATCTTAGTGGCTTGAACCATGCTCTTGAGATGTCTAGGGGTGTTCATGGGGTTAAAGTTGATGTGTGGAGTACTGGACACCTTATCAGGACAAGTGGGCTGAATGTGTCTGAGCTGTTGAGGAATTTACAAAATAGATGCTTGGAACAAGACCCAAATCAGAGGCCTTCTGCTGCAGATTGCTATCATCACCTTCTTCAGTTGCAGTCTTCCCTGCCTAATTACTGAGATTAGACATTGCCAACTGTTGAGTCTTGAAAATGTCATTCATTTCCATTACACTTTCACTATTATGTCCATTATATCACCTCCATTTCACCTCCATTTCACTACTATGTCACCACATTCATCCCACTTTCATTATCATTGGGCCACCTTTATGTTTTACCAATATTTATTATTTCTAAGCCTTTTAAGTGAATTTGTGGTTAAACATTAGAAAATAATGTGCATATGCTTATACCTAACAAATGGGTTGAGATTGTTGACATGTGTAGGTTGAAAGGAGGCTTCTAGAAGACCCTTATGTGGCACTCTAAGGCCAAATTCGAATTTGGTTGGAAAGAATCATGGGATCATGAGGATATGTGTCACATCTCCTAATTGTATTGTAACTCTAAAAAGACATGTGTCTTATCAGTTCCTATTTTGATTAGGACTCTAGAGGTAGAGGGAGAGATTCATGGACTATCATTAATGAGATGGCTCTCATCTTTTTGTATAAATAGGAGATCTCTCTCCTTCATTTGCTAGTCTTTTCCTTTAGTCTTTTCTTAGTCCTTTTAGCTTGTTAGTCCCATGGCTTTTGAAAGCTTTTGTACTTTGCACTTTTGAAGAAATTGAATAAAGCCTTGATGTTCTCAACATGGAAGGAGATGTGAAGTAGATGTCATGGAGCATATTAGGATGTAAGTAGAGTAGATTTCATTTTGTAAATATTGCTTTGTAGAATGTAAGGTAGATTAGATTTTCATTCATGCAATTTTAATTTATGCAAGTGTGTTTAATTTTGCTTTGATTTCATAGGTGGTTGGGGGCCCCTGCCTTGTACAGATGTCTTTGTTGTATTTGCTTTATCTCTAATGGTATTTTCAGTTGTCATATTCATAAGTTGCTGCCTTTATTTTATTTTTCTAGCTTGATTTCTAAGTTTAGTTTCTCAAGTTGCATGCTAACATATTGATGGTCTCCTTATCATAAGTTGTTCATATTTAAGAGATCAGAATACTAATAAATCACAGCTTGCTTTGAGTAGTTTTTGACTTATATCACTAACTCTTTCTTCACTTGTTACACATTACAATGTATGTTGGAAGCAGAATGTTAGAGAAAGGCAAAGTGGTGTTATAATTTGTCATCTTAGAGCTTGATTACTTTTTAGACTTATTTCTAACTACTTCTTAATCGTGTTTCACATAGTACTATATGTTGGAAGCAGAGAGTTAGGAAGAGATGATCATTATAATTGTCTTTAAAAGTGGTTTTTCTTACTTTTTTTTGCAGCAGCATGAGTAGTGACTAGTGCCATTAGAAAGTGGTTTTTATGCTTTTCTTTCAGTTTCATTTCAAGTTATTTCTTTCAAGCTCTTTCTTTGCAAGTTTAGAAGGTAGTTAGAAACCACCAGTTACACACACTCACTCATTTAGAAACCACCATACACACACAAATCACTCATTTGTTTATAAAACCATTACTATAAACAAAATAAACTATAAAACAACGAAGTAAGAAAAAGGTTAACTAAGCACATATAGTGCACCACACTTCATCAGTTTACGATACTCGGATTGATAATTTATGTAGAGCAATTTAAGACGTTAAATTGACTAGAAATTTTGGCGCCGTTGCCGGGGAAGTGTAATTAGGAGACCTTATTTCTTACATCTAAAAAAAAAATTTAACAATTCTTGAGTATGCTCTCCTCCTGCACTTTGTGTGATCTAGAGGATCAGAAAAAGGATTGTTAAGTAAAAAAAAGAAAAAATAATAATTCTTGAGTATGCTCTCCTCCTGCACTTTGTGTGATCTGGAGGATCAGAAAAAGAATTATTATGTAAAAAAAAAAAAAAAAAAAAAGGGAGACAAAATAAACTTCAACATTTCAATTGATTCAATAAAAAAAAAATGATGATAAAAAAATGAAACTCAAGTGCTTTGATAGGTTCAAATTGTCCAAAATTGTCTGGTTATGCTTTGCAGTGGTCTTCAAAACACTGTATCCTATTCAAATAAGGTTTTGCAACCTAGCTGCGGAAACTGCCTGATTCGGCAGCTAGCTGACAATTCCGCAGCTGTTTCAAGGTTTAGCAGGTTACAGGCATCCAATGAAAAAACCGACCACATGGGAATCTCCAGAATTGTCCCGACATGGATCCTATCCTAGTCACCCAGCTCAGATTGATGAAAAACCTGCCTAAGACCTCAGTCAAAGTCTTGTTTTTAGCATGTTTTTCTTGAAGTATTTGTTTCCTGAAATTGAAAATCATTAATCCTTTTTATAAAATTTTACAATTTCAGAGAAGAAGAAAAGAGAAAAACAATCCTAGCTTCCACTATGGGCTTAACAAGAAATATGCCTCCCTGTTCAAGCTTTGACCTGTTGATTCTTGTAGGAGGCATTCATCATTTAGTGGCAGATTTCTGAGTTGATTTCACTTTTGGATAGCTACATTATCGATTAGAAACAGAGGGTTGAATTTTTGAAGGTAGCTTCTGGTGATCCATTAAATTATTAAGGGCAGAGTAGTCATTTTTTTTTCCAAGGGCGAGAGCATGTAAGCTGATTACATTTGCTGACAAAAGGACAAATTTGTTAGCTGAATTTTATGTTATTTCAGTGGTCAAATCCTCTTACTGTTGGAGCCAATTTCCTCTGCCATTATATCCATCAAATTACAGGTCTACTTCATGGGATGAGTTCAACATTCACCATAATTATTTGGAGATTGATCTGAGTTAGAATGAATCAATAAGATCAATTGCTGCCACTTAGATTTCTGCCACCTACAAAACCTGTGAATTAAACAACCTGAGTGTAAGTTCAACAAAATTCTTAAGTTGTTGTTTTAAAAATGCAAGGTATCATTATTAAAAAAAATCACCACAGCAATTTTTTGGAAACGTTTCAGATAACCTGTGACCATCAGTTGCCCCAATTCTTCAACTCTGTCCCTCTGTCTAAAGATCACAAGCCTAACAGGGTTGATGAAAGGGAACGTATTGAGCAAGCCGGGGGCAATGTTATGTGGGTGATTCTTGTAATTGTTGAACCTGTCTAACACACCTGCAAAACAATAAATCAAGCCAAAAAGCCGAATGCAACAAATTCATAAAGTGCAGAACAGAAAAAAATTAACTCAGAGAAAAAACGTAAACAGCAGAAAAATGTCAAACTTTACACGCTCGATTTGCCCAAATGGTAGCGAATTTGAAGAAAATAAAACATGGGTTGTTTTGCCAGGTGGGTCAATTAGATAACCTAGAAACCGTTTGAGGAAATTTGTAGCGGTCTGGGAGAAATCTGCGGTTCTTAGGAGTGTATTTTTGAGTGCCGCGTGAGAAAAAAACAGAGTTTTAATTAAATGAACAGCAGTAATTTAATGCGCGTGCCTGAGGAGGAGAAATACAAATAGGAGTCATCTATGTGCTGTTTTACAGTACCTCAGATCCTCATAACGGTCTCATAATCACCCTTAGTTTAAACTCAAATCGAGACTGCGCTTTCACTAATTAGCCGTACGAGGAAGAAGAGACCTATCATACTACGTCTCTTCTCCACCACTATCTCCGCAGCCAAAAACTGAAACATGTATTTCATTCCCTTATCACTCCATTTTCGCACGCATTCGAACTCACTCCCGTGCTTGTCTTCCACTCTTTCACCTTCACACCATTTCAGCTCTCGTTTTTGCTTTAAACCCCGCAGCTCTGTTTCAAACTCTACGGTTCCATTTTCTACCTGCAATGCCATTTCCTCACAGATTGGATATGGGGGAAAAGAAACTGTAGGGGATCATGAGCAGCAAATTGATGAGCTTAACGAGGGTGAATCTGACGCTTATCCAGTGAGTTAACTTGATGTACTGCAATTTTTATGTTTTCGGTTCTGTTGATGTGTTTATTTACATTTCAAAAAAAAAAACAAGTCCAGATCTGGCCGGAATGAACAATTAATCCAGCTACTAATAATGTCAGAACCATAGAAAAAATGGCAGATTTATGACAGTTCTTTTCTATGCCAGATTTATGGCAGTCATAGATGTAAGCAGTGTTGTTATTACCCCGCATAACACTGTGGCTATTCCACTTACAGCCGTAGTCCATCCATCTTTCCCGTGAGCATCCTCCTTGAGCATCCATACACAGTCAAAGCTTCAGCCGAAGTTTGAGATGGAGAAACTGCTTAGTTTGTTCTTCCCTTGAACATGCACACAGCCACTCCATTTCACAGTACTTTCTACACTCTGCACTTTCCGCAGCCAATACAGTGTTTCCGCAGCTGTTTTGTTAAACTCTAGGTTGTAGGTGTCATCAGGAAAAATAGGTCACATGGTAGCTAGGGAAATGTCAGTACATGGATGGTGTCCTATTCATTCGGTCAAATTTGATGAAAAAACCCCGGTCAAAGGGAAGTCAAATTGGGTGTTATCACAAAGTCGCCACACTGAGTCGCTGAATGTCAAGAAAAAATAATAATTTTGAATCAATGAAATGAACAAGTTATTTTCTCACTTTTATGAAGGTATTGATTAATTTTGGACTGATAATGAAAGATGAATGGCTAACTTTTTATTCAAGATTTTTAGCTACAAAGCTGTTCCTCAATTCCGCAGCCAGAAAAACCTCATTGTTCAAATCAGCCTATCTTTCTCATACAAAATCAGGTTTTGATCATTTAAGTACCATTGGAAAGATCTCAACAAGATCTATACAATGAGAAATATATCATTAGAGTTTGAAATGGCAAATAATGAAATACATTTCTGAAAAGAAGCAACATCAACTTGAGGCACTAATTCCAAAGCAGGTATAAATTCTTTTGATTTTTCCCTTGAGAACTTGTTTCATTAATACAAATTCTTAGTTTTGTGTGTAAATATCATAACTAGAGAGATTGGCCACCTCTCTCCTTTGATAATTTTACATTCCATTGCAGAAGAAGTATTAGTTTTTTTGCAGGTTCCAGGAGGAAGGACAAATGACTACAAGGGAATGGTGTCTCTCTAAGAGACCAATTTGTTTCATAAGAGGATGATCAGCAACAAAGAGGAAATATGCTGATGTAAAATCAAATCCAAACACTTGAAAAACTTTCAGATACTATTGTCTCCATCACATCCATCCATCACATCCATACTTCATAATAAACCATTCATCTCACTTTCTTCCATATCTTCCATTTTCATTCACATACACTTTCCATCTCTTTTTGTTCATTCATAACCCACAAATAAAAGCAAGAGGCTCATTCACATGCTTATTGCCATTGTCATTTCTGTTCTCCATTGCCATTTTCCATTTTCATTTTCCATTCCTTGTCATTTTCATTCTGCAAATAAGCCCTGCTTCAATGCAAATTATTGAGTGTCCAACACCTTGAGGCTTGCATGCCTTAATGGCAAGTCCTCATGCTGACAAACAATGGGAATACATTAATGTCCTGTTGTTATATCTTTAGGTGACTCGACATCAGAAATTCAATTCGTATAGCAAGATTGTTTGTGCAGCTTGACTCTCATTGTCATCAATGGTGAGAGTGCTCGTGTTGACTGTGTGTGAATCCATTAATGGCCACTAAGCCAACAATTTCCTACTATGTTCGACATCAGAACATCTTTTCACATAGTAGGAATTGTGCCAATGAGTTTTGAAGACATGAAGACTATTATTTTCAGCATTTTGGAGCAGATTCAGCAAGTTTTAGTAGAAGCAATAAAAAGTCATCTTATCTCTCTATCCATGACTCCTCTTGATCAGCCACTTGAAGAAGAAAATGATCAGAAGTTTTCAGCCACTACACATACAACTCATCCATTCCAAAGGGTAAGTGAAGGTATGACATTTTCTAACTTTTAACCATAGAATTCCATAAAAAGCTAGAATGATAATTGTTGGAAAAATATTTCTCTTCCTCATTTCATAAAACTGCCATACCATCAGTTGGGGGAGGGGGGGGAATACATTCATATTCATATCTTGCCATGTCCATATCATATTCAAGAGCTCACATACTTCCAACATATATTAAATATTACATTGCTATTATGAGCATACAATGGCTTTTGAAAAAGTGCTTAAAGGATAAATTGGATACAAACAAAATCATGGTTGTCACACAAGAACCAACCATCATGCAATCCAATAAAGATATACTTTGCAACAATAATCAAAATATCATTATGCAAAGTTCAAATATCAAAATAGAAGGCAACAAAAGAAAAAAAATGGTTGTAACACAAGAACCAACATGTTGCAATTCAAGTGAAACACTTTGCAAAAATATAAGAGTTATCTGATATCATGCAAGTTAAGCCAACCAAGATATCAAGCACTTAAGCTGAGATGATGTTTATGTCAACCCTGCTCTCATAGGGTCAGTCTCACTTCCGATCATGAAAAATATCATTTCCCAATACACTTCATTATTCCATATGATCCATA
Source organism: Pinus tabuliformis (assembly GCA_031772625.1). Lineage (NCBI taxonomy): Eukaryota > Viridiplantae > Streptophyta > Pinopsida > Pinales > Pinaceae > Pinus > Pinus tabuliformis. Next base: position 569,196,755 of record CM062808.1, on the reverse strand, counting down.
TAAGATCCATTTCACACACAGATCACACATTCCTTCCACTCAACTGCACAGCCCATTGCTCATGCATTGGATATCTATTATTGCAAGCCTCCATTCGAATGCAAGTTATCTTTGTTTCATTTGTTTTGCGCCTTGCATGTCTCAGTCAAGAGTGTGCTTTTGGGCTTCATAGTGCAAGTAGTGTCACACAACACCATGGTAAGTCACGGACTGTTCGTCAATGCACATGCACTCACTTATGTCCCGTGGGCACATTGAAAACAAGAAGTGGCTATCTTCACTGTTATATCTTTCTTGTATGCTATGTGTCCACACAACTGGGTTACTCGTTGATCAAGCCTTCACCACATTGTTATATAATGTGCCGTGGCTGCAATGGAAGTATCACTTTCACTGATAAAGGCCCATTGCACCATTAGTGTAGGTAGGAGTAGTGTTTGCATTCAGTTGTTTGCTTGCATGCTTGTTTTGCTTTCTTTCTTTGTTTGCTTGCTTTTTCACTAATTTTATCTTTTTCATTTGCTTGACTTTGTTGTTAGTCATTCGTTTGTTTCGTTCATAGGTTAGTTTCACAAGAAACCATGTGTGACTCATGAAAGAGCTAGGTAAAGTACAAGAGGGTTTGTACATCTATTTCTACTTGGTTATTTGTCATCTTGCCTCTGTATGATGAACATGTTACTCTTAGTCCATGATACTCGAAGAAAATACGTACTCTTTGAAGTGAACCTTGGTGTAAGCACAACGCTTGCGCGCTAACTAGTGTCACCTTCTCTAGTCGATTGTTTTTTTTTGGTTTAACCCTTGTCAGCTCAGTCAAGTAGAGTAAGATGAGATTAACATGCACGTCAGAGATACATAAAACTAATTCTCTGTTGGAACAACCTCTTCTGCTCTCAATAAGTCGGATCCCTCTTCCACCTCTAAAATGAATAAGTGCTATGCACAATGAAAATGAAAAATGAAAAAAAAAAAAGAAAAGTCAAAAAAATCAAAATTCAAAATGAATAAAGTGAAAGAAGAGAAAGGCTTCCTGCACAGGGATGTGATGCAAGTAACTCTGTCGGGGTACTGACCAGGCTCGCTGGTAGCAAGCCATGTTTGTTCCTATGTGACTCCCCCGGGTACTGTCTAGGCTTGCTGGCATGGAGAAACACCCGAGATGAACCAGAGACTCTGATGACTATACTTCTTGTGCACCTATATACCCCTCAACCCCAATCAAAAAAATTGTGTTGCTTTGGCTTGGAATGCGTGTCAATCGACCAAGTCTAGCAGATGCTACATCTTATGATGCAGGAGCATCTTGCTCAAAAACCAAGATAGGGTCTTGTGTTTCAAGGGACCTGATCCCTAAAGAGTGATTAATTATTTATTTTCCTATGTTTTAATGAGGGTTGTAAAATAGTGAGGATATTGTAATGAAATATTCTCCGTTAAGAGAAATTTCAAAGAATAGTGTGTGAGTTAGAGGAACTAGGAGTTAGTTCATGATTTTATGGATTAGAGAGGATCCTTAGAGAGAAGGAAGAGGACTTTAGGATTTTTTTGAGAAGGTTATGGATCTAAACCAGAAATTGGTTATAGACACCTTTTGTAAAATGTAAGCCAAAAAGCTAGAAAAAAGAGTTAGTCAAGATAGTTTAGCTAGTTAGTCAGTCAGGTGTGGGTTAGAGGTTATTGTAAGCCTACGGGCAGTAGGAAAACAAAAGCCACTGATTAGAATATCAGTCCAGAGAGAGAGAGAGAGAGAGCGATACTCTTATGTAAATATATGTTTATTAATACAGACAACTCGATTGTGAGTTCATGTGTGTGTAATGAGTATTTTAGATATAGATTGTGTGTGATCTTGAGTTATTCTACGTAATAGAGGTTGCAGGTGTAGAATCAGAAGGTGAAATATAGAGAAGAGTAACAGAGAAGTGTTACGGGCTTTACACACATGGAAAGTGCAGGAGGAATCCTTTTAAAGTTTCAGTGAAGGTGAAGGAAACATAAATTTAGAGCGGAGTTAAGCTCAGGAGAAGTTGTGTGGCAGAACAATTAAAGAACCGTAACCTAAAGAAACACTAAAAAGCCACATAAAAATGAAGCAAAGAGAAGAAACAAAAGAGAGTGTAGCGATGCATAGGAGCCATTGGATCTCGGAGATCAACGGACGATATTGAAGGAGATAAGTGACCAGGATTAAATCGCGCAACGTAAAGTCAAAGAAATGAATGATGGAGATCAGTTTAAGAGTTAGCGGATGAGGAATCCAGAGGAGCTGTCATAGCCATCGATGGTAGAAGATCTACAATCATCGGGCATTAAATATCTCGGGAATTAATCAAAGAAGAAAAGCAGGTTATCAAATGAAAAAAGGTGGTAAGTGGTAATAGAGGGGAGTCACCTAATTCCAATAAGCAATTTACACGTAGCACGTCGGAGGAGAGAGGAATCTGCTTTATCGAGCGAGTAATCCTCGTACAAGTTGTCCGGCCGATATTGTTGTGGAGCATTGGATCAAATGAGGTTTTGATCTACGGTACAGGATCAACGAGCAGTTCCGTTGACCAAGTAAGACTTCAACCGTCGAATCGTAGGGTAAGATCTAAAGTGAAGGTTGAAGCTGATAAGGCTTGGAAGAAAGCAAACCCGAAGAGTTAATGAACATGAGTTAAATTTATTTGAGTTCCGGAGAATGCATGGAGATCATGCGACAACCGTTGATTTGGTGGAGTGAAATTAATGGTGGAGAGTGAAATTAATGGTGGAGAGTGAACCCAATAAGGGTAAACATCGGTAAATGTGCAAAGGCTGAGGATTGGTAAAAAGGTAAGTTTACGTGTGTTTGTGGTGTATTTATATTATACGAAGGTTATAATATAAATAAGCGGGTTAAAGGAATTAAAAGGTTAAATCAGGTTTTAACCAAAGTCCAAGGTCATGGTATAGATAAGACGAGCGGGTAATGAAAACAAACAGAGGGTTAAGTAATAAGGGTTAGAGATTAACCAAAGTTTATTAATGAAGGTTGAATAAAGTCCCGATGGAAAGGTTAATGAAGGTTTAGACTTTGGGTTAGTCAATTAAAATGTTTCCGCATGAGATTAAGTGAAGGGGCCTTAAACCTTAATTTATGAAGGTTTGACTAGGCAGGGTAATTGAAATTCCTGGGGCAAATGAGATTATGCATTTTATATGCATACTGTGGGTAAAGTCGACTTAGGCTGGCATCATTTGTATTAGAGCATAATAAGGAAATGTTGTGTTATGTTTTAAGATGTGTATGCAGGTAAGAGGAGATCAGATTCTAATCTGACAAGTAGTAAGCACCTAGAGATAATGTGCAACAGAATTTGCAGATGCAAAGAAACAGAGAACAATACATTCAAAGTGCAGGTGAATGGTGGAAGAAGATCATCCAACAGTCTTGAAGGTGAGATGATATGTTTTTATTATAATTTGATTTGAAGATTAGAGAGTTTGTGGTCTTTATATTGATGCATAGGTAGCAGCATAAGAAGGTGATAAGGTTGCAGAAATCTAGAGCATGGAGTGCTTATTTGGTTCCAGAGGAAAGAACCACAGAAATGCTAACAGACTGAGCTCAGAGGAGAGAAGCTTAGTGAGGCATATGTAGCAAGAAGGAGACTTGTTACTGCAGAGGTATTGTTGTAGCTCACAAAGGCAATTCCGCAGAGGATGTGGGTAGAATTTACAAGGAATGAAGGAAGCTGGTAAGGCTTTTTACGTGAAAGAAGAGGTGGTCAGAACCTAGTATTTCATTGTGATTGAAATACAAGAGGATAGTTTTGTTCTTAGAAGATGGAGATGAGTTGAAGCCTAGAAGGAGCAGAGAGAAGTACTCAAAAGAGGTTTCAGAGATAGAGAACCAAGTGATTGCCAAAAGACCGAGTACAGAGGAAAGCTTGGTGAGGTAATTAGCAGCAGGGAGGACTTGTTGTTGCAGAGGCTTTAATGCGACTCATAGTAAGTGAGTGAGGGGCTCATGAAGATAGAGAAGGAGAAGATGAATACTGATGGTCATAGTAGAGGTTCTGAAAGAGACCATAGTAGGAGAAAGAAGAAGGATGCCAAGGCAAATGGCATGAGAATGAGTGACGAAGAATATGATAGAGAAATGGCTGAGATAGTAGTTCAACTTGAAGTATTAATGGAGATGTTGGAAAGAAACGAGAAGGACCTAAAATATGGTTATGTCATGAGAAATAAAGTGAAGTGGCAGAGACTACAAGAGAAGATGAATCAACAAGAGAATATGCAGCTAATAAAGGATCTGAGGAATCTTGAACATATTATAGATGTCAAATTGAAGACAAAGAAGCCCAAAGGAGTTGAGCTACAACAAAAGGAAAATGTTGGAGAAGGTTTTGAAGTTTTGGTATGTGAACCAGAACATGGACCATTACTTTTTGAAAGTAATGAAGAGACAAAGGAATTGAATCATATGAATGATTTAGAGCCGCTAGAAGACTTGATGGCTGAAGCATCAAATGAGACCATAAGTTCTTGTGTTTTTAAAAATGATAATTTATGTATGGTTACAGGTTTGGAAGAAGATAGGCAGTCTTTTAAAGCTGTCAAAAACATGGAAGAATACCTTCCAGAAGGTGAAAGTTTTGAAGCAGAGTATGACAATGGGACTGGAGAAGAAACACTTCACTACAGTGAACAAGTGCAAAGAGGCATCATTAAATCAGAGAGTGGGTTTCTTTGTGAATATCCCATGATGGTAATTGGTAGGATGGATTGTGGGATGATATAAGGGCATGACCAGTTTGTGCCAGTGGTGAAGTGATTTCAACCATACTGATTCCACGATCTGACTAACTATAGCAGCCATTTCACGATTGGTTGTGAAGCCCAGTTTTTTGTGTAAGGCTAACTGTAGTGTTTGGCCTTGTTGCAATTCAACGGAGGAAGTTGTTCCAGTTCCAACTTATGATTCTCATATTAGATGATGCGATCTAGTTTCAATAGCAGCAGGAAAGGCAGGAACAAAGGGGGGAGTACTCCGCCGCCTAGCATTCCTTCCATCTTTAGAGTCATAGCCTGTTTAAGCTCTACATGCAGTTCCAAATTCAGTGGAAAAGAGACTTGCTGATAGTCTCAAGAATTCTTTGAGTTTGGATCAGCATACTAATGTGCTGACAGAGAAGTTAAAGGAAATATTAGAGCAACATACTGAAAGGTGCCAGAGGAAGAAAAGGGACAAAGGCCTTATATTTTTTATTTTAATAATTGTCTTATGATTGCATATTTGTTACTGGCACTGGAGCATATTTGGCATAGGTGGACAACAAAATGAAAGAATAAGAGAAAGACCATTTGCTGAAAGATGTTAAGGAAGATTTAGCAGAAGAAGAAGGACCATCTGATGATCGGTCAATAGCAAATGAAGAAATGGGAGATTGTGTAAAATTTCCAAATTTTACTCCAAGTAAAGTCATTGAGTTATATAGGGAGTTATACCTTCAAAGGAGAGAGTTGGAAAAGAAGAGGATAAACATTCAGGATAAATTGCTGATGAAGGATGACAAAGAAATTGTCACAAATGACAGTCAAGAAGAAGTTGACAGGTACAGTAAATAGAAGCAAAAAATTGACTTGAAAGACAATATGGCAGCAGCTGAAAAGGTGCAAGACAATAGTGAACAAGAGAGTAAGGATGTAAGGGTGGCAGTAAAAATGAAAATTCAACAATTAAGAGTTGAAGGCAATTAGCAGACAGAGGATATACTGGACAGAGAGATTGAACTGATAAGAAGGATAATGATGAAAGTGTCTCAGAAGAAGACAACAACAAGAAAGCAAAGAAGTAGCAGTAAGAGGAAGACAACAGAAGAATGTGAAAGCATGGCAAGTGGAGCATTGCAGCATAAGGTATGGAGACCTGGAGAATAGCAATAGACAACAACAACAATAGAATAAATGAAAAGCAAAGACAGATTACAAAATAAAGTCTGGGATCCAGGAGGAATCAGTTATCCAGACTTATGACCAGGAGGTCATAAATTTTCTTACCTGGGGAGTTTGATGCAGGAGCATCCTTCTCAGAAAAACCATTGTATTTTAGTAAGCATAGGGTCTTGCGTTTCAAGGGACTTGATTCCCTAAAGAGTGATTAATTATTTATTTTCCTATGTTTTTATGAGGGTTGTATACTAGTGAGGATATTGTAATGAAATCTTCTCGTTAAGAGGAATTTCAAAGAATAGTGTGTGAGTTAGAGGAACTAGGAGTTAGTTCATGATTTTATGGATTAGAGAGGATCCTTAGAGATAAGGAAGAGAATTTAGGATTTTGTTGAGAAGGTTATGGATCTAAACCAGAAATTGGTTATAGACTCCTTTTGTATAAATGTAAGCCAAAAAGGCAGAAAAAGAGTTAGTCAAGATAGTTAGTTGGTTAGTCAGTCAGGTGTGAGTTAGAGGTTTATTGTAAGCCTACGGGCAGTAGGAAAATAGAGGCCATTGATTAGAATATCAGGCCAGAGAGAGAGAGAGAGGGAGACTCTTATGTAAATATATGTTTATTAATACAAACAACTCGATTGTGAGTTCATGTGTGTGTATTGAGTATTTGAGATATAGATTGTGTGTGATCTTGAGTTATTCTATGTAACAGAGGTTGCAGGTGCAGAATCAGAAGGTGAAATACAGAGAAATGTTACGGGTTTTACACACATCGACAGTGCAGGAGGAATTCTTTTAAAGTTTCAGTGAAGGTGAAGGAAACATAAAGGTAAACTGGAGTTAAGCTCAGGAGAAGTTGTGTGGCAGAACAATTAAAGAACCGAAACCTTGAAGAAACCTGAACCACAGAAGAAACACTGAGAAACCACATAAAAACAAAGAAAAGAGAAGAAACAAAAGAGAGTGTAGTGATGCATAGGAGCCATTGGATCTTGGAGATCAACGAACGAGGTTGAAGGAGATGAGCGGCTAGGATTAAATCACATAGTGTAAAGTCAAAGAAATGAACGATAGAGATCAATTTAAGAGTTAGCGGATGAGGAATCTAGAGGAGCCGTCACAGTCGTCGATGGTAGAAGATCTATGGTCATCGGGCGTTAAATAGCTCGGGAGTTAATCAAAGAAGAAAAGTGGGTTTACAAGTGAAAGCGGGTTATCGGACGGAGAAAAGGTGGTAAGTGGTAATAGAGGGGAGTCACCTAATTCCATTAAGCAGTTGACACGTAGCACGTCAGAGGAGAGAAGAAATTGCTTTATTGGGTGGGTAATCCTCATACAAGTTGTCCATCCAATATCGTTGTGAAGCGTTGGATCAAATGAGGTTTTGGTCTACGATACAAGATCAACGAGAAGTTCTGTTGATCGGGTAAGAATTCAACTGTCGGATTGCAGGGTAAGATCTACGATGAAGGTTGAAGCCGATAAGGCTTGGAAGAGAGTGGACCCAGAGAGTTTATGAACACGAGTTAAATAAATTTGCGTTCTGGAGAATGCATGGAGATCACGTGACAGTCGTTGATCTGGTGGAGTGAAATCAACGGTGGAGGGTGAACCCACTAAAGGTAAACATCGGTAAATGTGCAAAGGTCGCGGATTGGTGAAAAGGTAATTTTACGTGTGTTTGTGGTGTATTTCTATTATATGAAGGTTATAATAGAAATAATCATGTTAAAGGAATTAAAAGGTTAAATCGGGTTTTAACAAAAGTCTAAGGTCATGGTATAATTAAGACGAGCGGGTAATGAAAAAAAAGCAGAGGGTTAAGTAATAAGGGTTAGAGATTAACCAAAGTGTATTAATGAAGGTTGAATAAAGTCCGGTGGAAAGGTTAACGAAGGTTTAGACTTTAGGTTAGTCTATTAAAATGTTTCTGGATGAGATCAAGTGAAGGGGCCTTAAACCTTAATTTATGAAGGTTTGACTAGGCATGGTAATTGAAATTCCTAGGGCAAATGAGATTATGCATTTTATATGCATACCATGGGTAAAGTCGGCTTAGGCTGGCATCATCTTACAATCAATCTAGTGTGAAGCCAAGACAAGCTGAGAGCTGAATAATACTTCCAGAGGTGTTAGACTTGATTTTCATGAACAAGGTCCATTCAAAGAGCTGGAGTTCTACCAGTGTGTCGCCAAGTGTTGTAGTGGCTACAACCACCCTCCAAATTTTTTCCTTAGCCTGTTTTGGAGCCTCCCTACCAACCTTCATAGCAACTTTCCTTGCTTCGTCAAGTCCTCAAGCTTTAGTGTCTTTCTTGCTCAAAGGCAACCTGTCGATCACAGTTTGATCTTTTCCCTTCACAGGCTGCTCACCTGGACTTGGTCCAGTTGCAGGTTGAGCAGCTTCCCCTTGAAAATTGTGCATTTCTGGAGGGAAACCAACCTTCCCTCCAAAAATTTCACAATCCTCTCTGACAGCCTACTGGGCTCCAGGATTGCGTAATCCTATCAACTAACCCTCCCAACAAGATTTACGCAAATTTTCCCAGCAATAGGTTGTTCAGCCCAGGATTTGCACAAATCTAGGTAGCAGTCAACTGCTCTGCCCAAAAATTGCGCAAGTCTCTTGGGTAGCCAACCCAACTCCCAACCAGAAACGCAAATTTTGCTCCAGTAGTCAAGCAGTCTCTTGCATGTGTTGATGAGTTGATCGGTTCCCTCTGGGACCAAGAAAAAATGACTTGTATGCATGGGCTGCTTCTTCCAAGGCAGCATGCAAAGACATCCCTTGATTCAGGGATCTATGTTTAGCAGTTGGAGGTTACATGAAAGAAATATTTCAGAAACCTCCCACCAAGTGTCACTTCCCCTAGATTTGTGGCATGTGCATCACAACCTCGATGTTATCAAAACTCATCAACCGGACGCTGCAAATCTCATTCCTCACATCAACCTTGTAGCTTTGACATCCCACATCACATCTAGGAGCATTCGACACATTCAACTCAACTGTTTTGGGGTAAGCTCGCTTCCTATGCCTTGTGCTGCATTTCTGTCACTTTTTGTGTGTTTTCTTGTGGGACTACTGTTTGCTTGATTTCTTTGATCACTTGTTGTCGTTTACATGTATACTAGCTTGTCCTAACTCTGTTTCAATTTTCGTTTCTATCTCACTGTTGTTGCATGCATGAAACTTTTTTCACAGATGTTCGCCCAACCGACGAACTGCCTCACCCACATGCATGTTGATCTGTTTGCTGAATCTTTCATTCATGCTTTTCATGCACTTTTAATCACTTTTGCTATCACTTAGTGTCGCCATACATTCATTGACTTACTTGTTTTAGTTTCCCGTCGGTGAGTTGGGCTAACCTTGGCCCGAGCTCTGCCTTCACCAAGGCTGCATTACGCAATATGGGAAAGGAAGGCTCACCTTCCTCTCCATATTTGTGCATCACTGCCTAGCACTGACCTCCAGGACTGTTTTGCGCATTTCTGGAGGACAGTGGATGCTTGACCTAAAAAATTGTGGAAATTTGTCCCTCGGTCAGCAATCCCTCCCAGCTGGAATTGTGCATTGTGCAATCCCAGTAGTCAGCAGCCAGACTGGACTATGCATTATGTAGTTCTAGCAGTCATTCAGTCTCCCAGCAGCCTGGACTATGCCTTGTGCAGTCTTGGTAGTCAGTCTCCTGACCTCCTGGCTGAAATTGCGCAACCTTCATGATCATTCACCCAGGTATGTTACAAGTCAGTTCTCATGTTCATTTTGGTTTTCAACTGACAAATTTCTTGCCATGAGTGTTGCCATATCTCTAGGTATCGCAGGTGTTCATCTGCCTCTCAGCAGTATAGGTACAATGGTTTCTAGGAGAGCAGAGACGAAGACACCATTCAAAGCACGCTTGGAGATGCAGTCGATCAAGTGTCTATGAGCTTGCCTACTCACGAAGACATCAAGTTGTTCGTAGACAAGGACATCAAGAAACAACATCATAGCGAGCAGCATCATGAATAACAGCTATAGGTAACATATCGACTACAACCAATGCAACAAATGCAGTGAATACATCGAATGCAAGAGGAAGTTTGTTGACAACACGGAGGTGGAACAAATTTGTAGCTCAAGCATGTCAATTGATGATGAAAGCAACTTTGGAGACCCCGGCTATGAAGTGACGGTGCGACATGAAAATCGTGTGAAGGAAAAAGATGGAACAAAGAAGGAGTTGCATGTGCTAAAGCAACAACTCAAGGAAGAACATGAAGTTGCAGAGATAGTCAAATGAGTTGCATCAGGAGCATGAACAATAGTAGGCGCATCATGCACTCATAGATGAAACTGCACCCGTACAAGTTAAAGATCCATCCTAGCAGCTAACACGAAGAAAATATGGTGAGAAATGTTGGTGATCCCATGCAACGGATTCAACAGCATGCATGTCATTGTGCACATGCATGCAATCCAACCCATTCAACACACTCACCAAGGCGAAGACAAGAAGCAAGTCCAACTGGAGCTGAACATGTACTTCGACAGGTTGATGCACATGATCACCAACACACACTTGAAGATCAACATAGACACTATGCATCAGTGAGTTGTTGGTTCAGCCGCACCCAAGAAGACCATGCACATTTTAGCAGACGAGTTGGATGAAGAGGCCGAACCAATGCATCAGTTGCAATGGAGGCGAGGGTCCGCTTCAACAAGACGTCACCATGAAGTGCATGCACACCATCATGGATGACCAAGCTTGGCATCAGCTCACCACCTTCACCATCACAAGCATGTCAAAGAGTTGGTCTCATCACAGTGGACTGAGTGTCAGTGATGTCTTGCAAGGCTTGCTCAAGCCATGTTGTCTCACATGAGTACATGTGCATTGTAATGTTGAGTCATGTCAAGTGTAAGTCAAGTGTCAATAGTTGGATGTAATAGTCATAGAGTAGGTGAAGAGTCATGAGGGTAGTTGAACTATTACAAAGGGGAATGTCAAGGGTCAACCCACCCTTAGCTATAAATAGTCCCTCGTAACTCATTGTACAAGCTTTTAGTCAGCCAAGCTTCTACTAAGACTATCTTGAAGAGGGCTTGGATAGTATTTTAACGTGCCTTGGCTTCTCCACTGCATGATGCTAGTACATATCTTTGGAGGAGTAGGCAGATGTGGCTGTAACATTCCACTGTTGGGGCTAGCAGGTTTACATGGTGTATTGTATGATTGTGACTTACACTTCTTTAATAATAAGAGCCAGCACATTTTCATGCATATGTTGTTATTGTAGTTGGAATGTTCCAGTTACCTTAATGATATATGTTTTTTAACTTACATACTTGTATATGAACTGATTTGTTTGCAATTATTTGAATCTTGTTATTAATGTGTTGCATGTGTTGTTAATTCATTCACCGTCCATGTCGACTGCTCTGTTGGACATCAGACAGACCTTTCTCATGAACCTTGCTATATCAACCATCACACTCATCTCGAACTAATCCGTGAGTGTTGTTTGTGTTATCTTACCTTGTTGTTGTGACTGCCGCATCCGAGTGGACTGCTCTGCTGGAAGTTGTGCATGTCCTTTGTGTGGTGTGTTCCTAGCCAAGTTGGGACTGATCCCTTTCAACCTGGAACTCACCTTCACCTTCCTCTCCCTTCGAAGTGTTGGAACCTCTCGTACACATTCCTTGACTCTCTGCATCAGTCACACCCTTGCTACTAATAGAGTTATCTTACTTGCCTCTGTGTGACATCGCGATCAAGGAATTACCTTACGACCCACTGCTAGGACTCCTACACCAAACGATCTGAGGTCTAATTGGGACTTCTTACTGGGGAGATCCCCTTGACATGTTGGCGAGTCCAGCACCGTCAACAGAACCAAAGACTATAGTCCTCCTACTAGAAGAGCTACTGATCAACCTTCATCATCTACTCCACTTGATTATGGTCCTCTACAGATTGAGAGACCAAGTTCCAATATAGTAATGAAATCCCCTCCAAAGGGTGTTATTCATAGGTCATATTTTAGTCCACATGCTAGGGCTGCTCAAAATTATAACATTGTAGAAGATTTGGCTCAGGCTCCTTCTGCAATGTCGACCCTAGAAGTTCTTTGAATGTTTCCCTATGCAACAAAAAAATCACTATTGTTGGAAATATGTGGAATATATCCTTTAGATTTGTGTATAATATTCTTTAATTTAGAAAATCATGTACCTAGGCTCCCACATCAACGTGCATTTCGAATTCAAGTTGTGCGTCAAAATGAAATCTTCTGTACTTTCATAGACGAAGGAGTTTCAACATGTATTATGTTTATATATTAATTAAAATCCATCAATTTTCCTTCAATCAACCAGTCACCTACTACACTAAAATATTTTGATGGTAGAGGGTTTAAACCATATGGAATCTTAAATGCATTTCCCATTGAACTAGAAGGTAAAATGGTAACTGTTGAGGTAGAAGTTGTTGAGGGAAATCTCAAATATAACCTATTACTTGGGAATATATAGACTTATGCTATGTCAGTGGGTAGTCTCTAGTCTTTTTTGCATGCTTTGTTTCCCTCATCAAGGAAAGATAGTCATGGTAGACCAGCTTGCCTATTACTCTTCTGATCCATGTTCAACTAGAAATGTGCCTTTTGTAGGTAAAACTCCATTTTCTTACAAGAATGTTGGTGTGGGTATTTTAAAAGATTCATTGTTAATGGGAACTTTTCCACTCCCACCACCCAACACTTCTCCTCTTGTCACTATGATTAATATGGTTTCAAATAGCACTAGTGGACCCCTTGACTCATATGATCCTTGGGTAGTGCCTAGTCCATTACAATATGAAAGTTATGGTGATCAAATGCCACTTAGTCCAATTGAATTTGCTTATGAAGTGATACATTTGGCCTTTGAAATCGCTATTGAATCGAATGATCGAATGAACATGGTCCTAGATGAATATTCTCAATCTTCTTGGCTTATTTCTACCTCATCTCCTGATCCTTTTGACAATATTTTCCCTACTGATGAAAGTATCATGGAGATTATGTCTTTAGGAGAAACACCATGGGATGATAGTCATCATCATTCCTCCTTTCTCCCTAAGCTAGAAACTATTGAGAATCACTTTGAAACCTTGGTTTCACCAAAGATAGTTAGTGACCCTCAAACTCCCTTTCTAGTTCATGATGTTTTATCTTAAGGGAATTTGGGAAAAATATTAGAAACCATGCCTATTGACATCTAGATAAAACCCAGAATGGTGGAATATGTTCATATAAGTGCCTCTTGTTCCTCTGAAGAAATTCAAACTTACACAACCCTATTCAAAGAATTTTGCGTTATTTTTTCTTGGAATTATGAAGAAATGCGTGGAATTTGCCCACAGATTGTCATGACTGAGATTAATACATACAATGATGCTAAGACTACTTGAAAACATATTTTTCTAGTGCATCCACGAAAAGATGCAATATCCCGAGAGAATTCTTAATGTAAACATCCCACCTTAACCTCACTAAAGTGTTCACATGGTAATCCAATCTTTCATGTACAGTTAGAGAAATGGGATAAAAAATGTTTTGTCCTTCATTCAAATTCTCAGAACTCAAAATAGACATCACCATCACCTTTGTCTTGGCGATATATTTCCGGTGATATAAAATTTTGTCCAATTTGGACTTCTAGATCTTAAGTTATACTCCTTTAAAGTTAGAGTGCTTAAAATTATTATTTCCTCTTTCCTGCCACATGGCATATCACCCTTATATACATATGTAGGGGTCATTATCAGTATGACCCGTAAGAAACTCCATCCATATTTCCACAATGTAACATGGGTCCACATACCAATGTGGCCCCATCCCATATGATATAACCCTATATATATTCATATCTAAATGTGCCTCAGCAATTGCACTACTCCATACCATATAATCTATGTTCATATGCTTATACTTATTCCATACATTTTGGGACTCAAACACACACACACACAAATATATATATATATATATATATATATATATATATATATATATATATATATTCTCAAGCTTATTCTATATCTAAATAGATGAATGTTCCAATACCACCATTCATTCGATGGTTAAATTTGAAGGCTCAGATCAATGGTGGATGGTGATCGCACTACCCCACCCCGACAAGGAGGGGGGGGGTGGTGGGAAATCACCATCTTCCATTGATATGATCCTTCAACCTTAACCATCTAATGAATGGTGGTATTGGAATGTTCGACTACCTACATATATAGAATACACATGAGAATATGTGTGTGTGTGTGTGTGTGTGTGTGTGTGTGTGTGTGTGCATCTATGTTATATACATATATTTATAAATGGGATCGTCTATACATGAGTCCCGAAACATATGTAATAAGCAATAATCATATGATCATAGATTATATGGTATGGAGTAGCTCAAATGCCATGGAAAATTTAGATATGAATATATATAGGGTTATATCATAATATGGGATGGGGGCGCATAGTACGAGGATCCATGTTACATTGTGGCCATATGGCTAGAGTTGCTTACAGACCATACTAATAATTACCCCTACATATGTTTATCATGGTGATATATGACATGGATGCCAAGTGGAAAGAAAGAGGAAATAATAATTTTAAATACTCAAACTTTAAAGGAGTATAACTTAAGATCTAAAAGTCCAAATTGGAAAAAAAATTATATCATTGAAAATGTCTCATCGAGATGAAGGAACTGGTGATATATACTCTGAGTTTTGAGAATTTGAATGAAGGACAAAAAAAATATCCCATTTCTCTAACTGTACAAGAGAGTTTGGATTAGGAAGTGAACACTTCACTGAGGTTAAGGTGGGATGTTACAGGTGGTATACAATATCCAGGTTCAAGACTTGGACTGGATGGGCTCTATCATGGGAAATTAGTAGCAGGCTTCTGCAAAGGGATCTTATGTTGATTTTTAGAAAATTAAATAAACAATCTTTTAGGCGTCAAATGTTGGTCTGAATTATTTCCTTACATGCAAAATTGATGTGATCACCCTGTGATCTTTTTATGCAATGTGGATTAACAATTGACGTGTTTTCACCACCATTGACAAGCTAAAAACTATGTTGATATATCTATATATGTGTGTGTTTGTGTTTATGTGTGTGTCAACACAGTTGTTAGCTTGTCAATGGTGGTGAAAACATATCAATTGCTAGTCCACGCTGCATAAACAAATCATAGGGTGATCACATCAATTATATATATTGTCAACTATGTTGGCTTGTATATTGATGCTAATAATTTGTTGATTGACTAACATTAGTGTGATAATATGGATTTTTTTTTAGCTATCTTATCATAACAACTCTTCAAAAAGCAAGATCATGGACATGATTTCTTGTCATTTATCTGTATTATAATGTCTCTAACAATTGTGTGTGAATGAAAACACATCACCAATAGCAAAAGACAATAAAAGATAAAATAATGAGGATCATAATGGTGCAATATGGCTCTAAGCACTCACAACATGGAAATGAAGAGGCCGGGACAAATGAAGAAGAAAGATCAGTTGGCCAAGGGGGAGGGAAAAGCTTTCATAATTAGATGGATACCTTGAGTAGCCTAAGGGATGAGGCCAAGAGTTTGAAAGCAAAAAATGAAAGTTTGGTAAGAGCTTAGGAGATGAAAGCTGAGATAAATGTAGTCATACTACATAGCTTCTCATATTTATAGAGAGAGAGGTAGCATGAGCTGGGAACTTTCCATAGAGACAAGAGAAGCCTTCGATAGTCTTAAGAGAAGAAAAATGGAGTAGATGGTAGCAGGTCTAGGAAGAGGCATAAGAAAGAGAACGAAGACACCATGAGATGGAATGCACCACTGAGTACCCCAGAAGGAAGAACTAACACTTATGTGCATCATTCTGGTAGATATTCTAGTTCTATTACCAAGAGGCACCAATATCACTCTCATTATCATCATCATAAGTGAAGGAGATAAAAGGCCTATACGCTCGAGGAATTTAAGAAATACAAGACACCCATATTTGATGTGGACGTGAAGAAATATGAAGATGTGAAATCTTGGTTGCTTGGCATGAAGAATATTTTCAGAATCCATGATTATTCTAAAAACATGAAAGCCAAGATTTCCACCTATAGTCTGAAAGGAAAAGTAGATATTTGGTGGGAATATTTGAAGAATGTCAAAGGTATCGCTAAAGAGGAGTTGAATTGGTGTGAATTTGAAAGTCTCTTTAGAAATCAATATTTATCGGAGTGATACTATGACAACAAAGAAAAAGAGATCTATGACCCAAGATGGGACAAATGTTAGATGGTGAGTATGTTTCTAATTTCTCGAAATTACTAATATATGTTCCATATATTGGGACAAATGTTAGATGGTGAGTATGTTTATAATTTCTCAAAATTACTAATATATGTTCCATATATTAAATATGGGAAGGTCAAAACCTCAAATATTTATCAGTGGACTACCTATGGCATTCAAAGATCAAATTGAATTTCTAGAACCTCAGACATTGAATGCTGCCATTAAGAATTTAAAACACTACTATGACTAAGAAAAACACGGGATAGAAATTAAATACGTTTGAAAAACAAAGAGAAATATTGGAAATAAAAAGAAATGAACTAAGCCTAAATCATGGAAAAGAAGGAAAGTAAGCACCCAACCAAAACAAATCAATTTCAGTAGAAATTCGACCTAGTTGCTAAAGGCCATGCCCATCAACCAACAACAAAACAACACAGAGGCTAGATAAAAGAGTAATTAAAATGTTCGACCTGTGGTGAGAATCATCGGAAAAGAGACTGCCTAAACCATAAAAAAACATGGCCAAATATTTACAGTGCCCTGGAAACTCGAACAATGGGTGACATATCACAAAGCTTGCCTAGAATTTATGTAACCGTGGACAATAGATAGAGTGGAAGGTAAGTTCTATAATCAATTTTTTTTCCATTTTACTTGATCTTAGTTCTAGATACAACTATATCAACTCGGAGCTCATGGAAAAATGCAATTTGACCAAAGAATTACATATAGAACCATGGTTAGTTCAATTGGAAACATGGATAAAGAGAAAAAATAATTATTGAGTGAAATCATGTGCATTCAATATCAATGACATGCCAACAACAACACAATTAAATTTGCTTTGATGTGGTGCATACATCATATTATTAGGCATGGACTATCTATATATGCACAAAAACACAATGGACTATTTTGAAAAAGCAATTGAATTTCTAGATGGCGCTAAAGAAAGAAAATATTTAAAGGCGAAGCGAAAGCCAATTTTGGTGAGGTTGTTCACAAAAATGCGGGCCAAACGCAGTTGTCAGAAGGCATGTAAATGATTTACTATGAAAATTTCCAATAATAAGGAAGCTAGCAACAATGCTAGGCAAGAAGAAATAGAAATGTTGAAGAAGTATCCCATGTTACAACAATATGAGGATGTGTTTCCATAAGACATTCTTAGTATACCTCCTCATGGGGAAGTCGATTTCTCTATGAAATCGGTGCATGGAGCAACACCAATGTCCAAGGTAGTGTTGAGCCTCATAATTGCTTCTTTTTGACACCATTTTTCACCTATCTTATTCTTCTTTGACCATCATAATCACTCAATGGGCATCAAATCACAGGATTTATGGCATGACAGGTATATAATTGTCTTATATTTCATAAGTTGATAATGTTCTTTATTATTAGTCTAATATTTTCTTTAGCTACCGAATTGGGATGATTCTGCAACTAATGTCTAATTCCGCAACCAAGTCCATGGTTTGATAGGTTCCAAGGTGCCAGCTGGAGAGAGAAATATATGGAAATATGGCGATCAATGCACTCAATGATTCCCTCCTACCTTCATGAACCAGATTGATAAAAGAAGCTTCCAGTTACGTGGTCAAGGATAAAGTCAACTCTGTCAGCTATAACAGGCGAGCGAGGAACGAGATATATGCCTCACGATTTGCTTTGTTAATAGAAAATCATGAGCGAATTTTGTTATGTTATCTTTTCATATTTAATTTTAGCATTCCGTTAGAAAGGTTAGGCATATAGCTCTAAACATTTAATGATACAAGCTTTATAAAAATACCTCACAACAAACATAAACACAGTGATTTTATGTATGCATAGTGAAGACTTAAAACTTTGTTTTAATTCATTTTTTGAAAAACCTTTCCATCTCCATGCATGGTTTACTATTTCATCAATAGCTTGATTACCTTCTTCTCGTGGAGGCCCCCCTCGAGGAATAAGGATTTTTATTTGTCTTCAGTAGATAGAGTTTTTGTGTAATTTCATAAGATTTATATTCAATTGAGTAGATGCATTTTTAATTTCTTTTAGATTCAAATTATGATGGATTTACTAACCTTCTCTTTTGTTTATAGATGCACATGAATTAAGTTTAACAGTAGTGACAACAATAGTGTGAGTTTGTACTTAGAGTAAAACTATATTTCGTAAAACAAAGGATTTGTTTGCAGGTTATATTTCAAGCATGAGTGATTTATAAATGAGCAAGTGTGAACATATTTAAGCAGAGATTCAGTTTATGCAAGAGTGTGTTATATTGATAAATGAGTTGATTCTTACAAAGCATATTTCAGATATATAACAGAGTGTGTGTTTTATGAATTGAGTTTCATTTTACAAGTGTGAGATTGATTTATAAGTCTGAGATTTTTATTGGTTGTGTGGATTTTATAATTAGATATAATTTTTATAAGAGTGCAATTAATTTTCATTTACAATAGGTGTAGGATTGATTTAATTATATGCAGAGTCGTCATATTTTCCTTTTGAAACAGAGTGCGAGATTTTCCATAAGTAGTCTTTGATAAAAGAGTGTGATCATTTTATTTTCTAGGAATAATTGCTTTACTCATGTGCATTTCAATAACTTAATTTAGAATTTATATTTCGATAACTCAACTTAATTTAGAATTGGTGTGAATAACCAAGGACTTCTAGCACATACAATGCACTTACACTTCATCAGCTTACTAGCTCTGGACGATAATTTATGCAAGTAATTTAAGGTTAATTAAATTACCAAACATTTTGGTGCCGTTGTCAGGGAAGTGTAAATAGGAGTCTTTTCTTTTTATTTAAAAAAAAAAAACAAAAATGATATGCATAGGGAAAGAGATTCTAGAGGTAGATTTGTAGGTAGAGGTAAAAGTTTAATTCCAACAACATCACTCACCCACCATAACCTCTAGGTGCCACACCACCCAATCAAACTCATATTCCATCATTTACAGGCAAACATAAGCTTCCTGAGGTACTTAGATCCAAAATCCAACCTAGAGATTCACCAACCTCATCAACCAAAGCAGTAATAGAAGAAGAAGATCCTACATCCCCAACAGAAGGAGTAGTTTTCCTATCTTCAACTGGAGAAAGACTTCTAGGACAAGAGCTAGAGATCCCTAGTGAAGAAGAAGAGGAAGAAACTTATTTTAACTTACCATTGATAGAAGAACAAGAACTAGAAGAGCTAGAAGAAGAACTAGAAAACCAAATTTTGGAACCCTATATTAGTTCTAAAGAATCTACAATGGCTAGAGAAGGGGAAGGAGAGGTACTTAATGTTAATGTTGAACAACCTAGGATTGGAGGAGGTAATAGAGGTGGAGGAAGAGGTAGAGGTGGAGGAAAAGGGAGAGGAGGAGGTAGAGGAGATCCAGAACCCTTTGGATTTCCTATCCTCGATGAAGATACAACAACTACAATGAAAAACATCTCACCCTCCATCATTCCAAACTTTCATGGATTAAGAAGTGAGGATCCTGAAACATTTCTCTTTGAGTTTGAAGTCTTGTGTAGATCTTATGATTACTTGATTGACCCTAAAAAGTTGAAATTGTTTCCAACAACTCTTAAGGATGCAACATTAAAATGGTTCATTGGCTTAGGAGCACACTCTATAAGAACATGAGAAGAAATGAAAACTACATTCTTAGATAAATATAAGGATTATTGTATGGCTCATAATCTTAAGGATGAAGTCTTTCAAATGATGTAGAAATAAGATGAAAATCTTGAATATTTAATTGAAAGATTTGCTTATAATGTTAAAAGGGATAAAATGCATGAACTAGATGAAGAAACTTTGAAAGCTCTCTTATTAAAATCCATCAGAGATGAGTGGATTGATCTTCTCAATTTGATGGGTAAGGGAGATATTTATCAATTATCATTTGGAGAAATTTGTGAGTTATGCATACACATTTCAAGAGGTAAGGCAAGGACTGGGAAAATCCAAGAGATCCTCTCATGTCTAGAATTAATAAATCTGCAGTTGGGACTGTAAGTAGGGTTGACTTAGGCAATTTTCTTGACAATTTTAAAACATGCGTTTTGGGAAGTCTTAGTGAACAAATAGATACCCTTAAAGTGAAAAACAAACAAAATGTTGAAAATGATGCATTCTCAATCTTTTGTCCCAAATGTAGAAAGAAACATACTTTGAGAGAATGCGCTCTTAACTTCGAAAGTGCGGAAACCTATGTTATATGTGCAGAAAATCATGATACAAAAGAATTTCCTTCAATACCAAGTCTTAAAGTTGTTTATCAAGAGGAAATAATACCAAATCAAGTAGATCCCCTTTGTTTTATTGCTAAGAGACCATGGAAAAATTCACAACCAAATATGGCTCAGGGATTTAACACTCAAGCATTTTCACAACCATCGCAAAAAAATTGGACTGTGCCCATGCCTTAGTAATCTTGGCCTCAACATTGGGTCCAAGGATGGAAAAATCCTTATGGAAAATATCCTCAATATCAACAACTTTATCATGTTTTTCCACCACAATATTTTCCTCAACATGTTCAACCAACTCAACCTTAGAATCCAAATCCACAACTTTCATTACCATTCCCACAAAGACCAAATCAATTGCCTGCTCAACCACTTCCAAATCCAAATAATAATAAAAATTCACAACCTGTTTACAATATGGAAGGACATAATTTCTAAGCCTACATTATAACTCCACTAGATCTAAACAATGTCCAACTTAGATCTGGTAGAGTATTGAAAAAGAAGTCCCCATCAATTGCTATTTAGGAATCCGAAAAGAAGAATCCCTCTGAAAAAGAGAAGTCTCTTAGTCAAGAAGAAAAATATAAAAAACAAACTACCCTTGTACATTCTGATGATATTCCAATAAACTCAATTCCTATCATATAACAACCTTCAGTATTTGTCCAAACACCACCTTTTCCCGAAAGATTAAAAATTGATAAAGGGGTAGATTTTTTTTTATATTTCCTGATTATGATATGTTAGATGAAATGAATAATGTTTGCATAAAAATCCCTTTGCTACAAGTCATTAAGGAAATACCAATTTTTGAAAAGACAGTCAGAGAATTGAGTATTAAAAGGCTAGGAAGAAAGAGAAAAGAAATCAAAAGAATTCAGTTAGTTCGAAAAATTGCAGATATCATGATGGGAAAAATGGAAATTCAGAAATACCTTGATCCAGGAAGTCCCATTGTGAAAGCACATATTAATGGTATTTAAATTCCAAATACATTGATTGATTTAGGAGCAGCTATAAGCATCATGTGTAAACAAACTATGAATCAATTGAAACTTCCTAATCTTCAATATACACCTACATTGTTGCAATTAGTAGACATATCTGTTATTAAACCTCATTGTGTATTATAAGACATATTTGTATCCTTATATTCTTGCAAATATCATGTTGATTTTATGATTCTAACACCCAAGAGTAATTTAGGAGGACGTCCATCTATTCTAGGAAGAACATGGTTAGCTACAACTGATGCTTTCATAAGTTGTAGATCTAGTGATATGTTTATTTCTGATGGAAGTTCAACAAATAAATTCACATTATATCCTCCTGCAAAAACAATAATAGAAGTAGAAAGTGAAGAATGGATAGATGATGATATTGAAATACAACCAATCTTTGTTACTTCACAAATAGATGAAGAAGATCAGATTTTGAATTTAATGGAAAATAATGATTCTTCCTCATATTGTAAATCTAATAAAAGTTTTCAAGAACAATGCAATATTGAATATTTATCATCTTGTCAATTATCTTTACATTCTATGCAAAAATTTGGCAATTCTCCAATAGAAATCTTCCTAGAAAGAACTTTGAATATTAATAATAACCTGGAAGAATTTCAAAAGAAAGACTTAATAAATATGTTACAAGAACATTCCTCTTCTTATGCATGGGAATACACTGACATGAAAGGAATTGATCCGAATACTTGTATACATCATATTTACATTGAATAAAATGCTAAGTCAATTCGACAACCTCAAAGAAGAATGAATCCAAATTTGAGAAATTTTTTTAAAGAGGAATTACAAAAATTGTTAAATGTGAATTTCATTTATCCAATATTAGATAGCCAGTGGGTTTCACCATTGGTAATTGTTCCTAAAAAGAATGGAAAATGGAGAGTATGAATTGACTACGTGGAATTGAATAAAGCTACCTTAAAAGATCATTTTCCACTTCCTTTCATAGATCAAGTTTTAGACACAGTGGCAGGAAAGAAATATTTCTTATTTATAGATGGTTTTAATGGATAAAACCATATCCATGTAGCTCCAGAAGATCAAGATAAAACCACTTTTACCTGTCCATGGGGAACGTATTCCTACCGAGTATTTACTTTTGGGTTGTGTAATGCACCTGCAACATTCCAAAGGGCAGTTTTAAGATATATATATATATATATATATATATATATATATATATATATTATTTTTATTTTTATCTAATTCATGATTGTGTGGAAGTTTACATGGATGATTTTACTGTCTATGGAAATTATTTTGAAGAAGCTCTTAAAAATTTGGAAAAAGTTCTCATTAGATGTAAGGAAGAAAATCTCTCATTAAGCCATGAAAAATGTTTTATGATGTTTACTAAGGAGATTGTTTTAGGACACCATAATTCAGGAAATTGAATCAGAGTGGACACATCTATAGAAGATTCATAGAAAACTTTACAAAAATTTCATCTCCATTTTTCGAATTGCTCACAAAAGATTGTGAATTCAATTTGAATACTGATTGCCAAAAATCTATTGAAACATTGAAAGAAAAGATTTCCGAAGCACCCATTCTAAGAGGGCCAAACTGGAAATTACATTTTCACATTTCAACCAATGCTTCAGATAAAACATTAGGAGTTGTACTAGGACAAAAATATTTAAATCCTTATGCCATTTACTATACCAGTAAAAATTTGATTCCTGTTGAGTTATATTATACTGTAACACAAAAGGATGTTTTAGTTGTTGTCCATGTCATCAACAAATTCATACATTCCAACAGTGGCTATGAAACCTTTTTACATACAAATCATTTTGCAATTAGGTACTTAATGAATAAATCAATTACTAATGACAAAATTACAAGACGCTTATTGTTGTTACAATAAGTCAATATTACTATTTTGGATCAACTTAGCAACCAAAATACAGTTGATAAATTTTTATCTAGGATTCAAAATGATAATAATGATGTACCTGTAGAAGACAATTTTCCTGATGACAATTTATTTATAGTCTCTACTAAATCTCCTTGGTTTGCAGATATTGCTAACTATTTGGGTACAGGGTATTTACCATTATATTTGTCTCCTCGAGAGAAAAGAAAGATAATCCAAATTAGTGCATCTTACTCATGGATAAATGGATAATTGTACAAAATAGGGTTAGACCTGATTATTCGAAGATGTGTTAGAGAAGATGAAGTACCAAAGATATTAAAGGATTTTCATGATGAACCATGTGGAGGACACTTCACTGATAAAATAATTGCTTAAAAAATCCTTCTCTTAAGATATTATTGACCTTCATTTTTAAAGGATCCCAAAGAATATGTAAAGAAATGTGATAGTTGTCAAAGAATAGGGAAACATGTTCCTTCAGATGAAACTCCTCTAGAACCTCAGGTACTCATTGAACCTTTTGAGAAATGGGCTCTAGATTTTTTCAGTCCAATTAACCCACCATCTAGACAAAAAAGGTACATTCTTGTTTGCACTCATTATGTTACAAAATGGGTAGAAGCTAAAGCACTTTATTTTGCTACTGAAAATGTTGTAGTTTCATTTCTTTTCGAAGATATTTTTACTTGTTTTGGTGTCCCAAGGGAAATTGTGATAGACCAAGGAATTCAATTTACATCCAAGTTGGTACAAAAGGTAATGGAGGAATGTAAAATCAAACATCGAAAGTCCACTTCATATAATCCACTCGAAAATGGACAAGTGGAATCCACTAATAAAGTAATTGAAGTAATTCGTACCAGGACTGTGCATTTGCATAGAAGAGATTGGGTAGAAAATCTTCCAAAAGATTTATGGGCATACTATACCACATGGAGAAACGCTACTGGACATACTCCCTATGAACTTGTTTATGGGAAGAAAATCTTATTTTCTATTGAGTTCTAAGTAAATACCTTCAATACAACAGTTAAATTAGGTCTTGACCTATCTAAAGCACAGAAACAAAGAATAGATCAGATGAATGAACCAGATGAGAAAAGATAGGATGCTATTCAAAGAACCAAAATAGTTCAACAACAAATATCCAGGTGGCATGAGAAGTACATAAAGGAGAGAAAATTTAATCCAGGATATTGAGCATTACTTTTTGACTCAAAGTTTAAATATTTTCAAGGAAAAATTCAAACTCATTGGCTTAGGCCTTATGAGATTGAAGCTGTTTTTGAAAATGGTGCAGTCAGGATCAGAACCATTGATGAAGAAAGAGTGACCTTCCTTGTAAATGGTAATCGATTGAGAATTTATCACAAGTCATTAACAAAGGAGGAATTTGTTAAAAACCTGCAAGACAATATTGATTTGAAGATGATTATAAAGGATTTTCCTTCCTCTCCAACTTGATTTGTAAAGATTTTTGCTTTCTTAAAAACAAATGAAAAAGAAAAATTGTATAAACATGAAAACCAACTCCGTTGGCATGCTTATACTAAAAATTTAGGATGAAAACCAAGTATTCTTGACACCCTAAATTTTCTTTTTCAATCCTAGTCTAATCCCCATTTTCTTTATATCCCTATTTTTCTTTTTAGAATAAGTAGCTACAGAATTGTTAAGAATTTGCAACTAATATAGATAGGAATCATTGATTGGGATAATTGAAGATTCTAGCAGAAGGGAATGATCAAGCCTACAATTGAAAGCACCTGAGGACAATTCAAAAATAACAATCAAGTATTAGAATAAAAAACTTGAAGGTACGTAAATATTGGATTTAATAATAAGTGTAAAAACATTATATTATGAAATAATATAGACATTGTACCGCCAGTCGAAATAATGATTACTTCGGATAGAGTTATAAATATCATGTCATATCAATGAAGTTAGCCAAAAAAATACCATTTTCCATTCATCATTACCTAAACACTTCATTTTTGAAACCCTATTTAATTGATAATTCCGCTCACTCATATCCATTCATACTCTATTTTCTCAAGAGCCATTCTACTCATTTACCATTTCACTCTTGTACATACTCATATTTTTGAAACTAACATCATTCCAAAACCCTGCCAAAGAAGAAATTGTGGGGTAAAAATTCACCAACATGGGAGTTATTGTTAGAATAGAGCCAAATGGGAAGAAATTTATGGAAGGGTACCCACAGGTCAAGTAGATGCTATGAAAAGTGCAGTGGTTGGATTTTATAGAAATTTTTTATGGCTATGATAGAGAGGTAACCAAGCCTTTTGCTCGAGCCTTTGATGGAACTAAAGCAGAAATCAGTGACATCAAAATAGTGGTGACAAAATCCTTCATGTCTGAGGTAACTGGAATGTGCAAGGTTGGTGAAAGGTGGTTCAAAAACAGGGGAATTGAAGGGAATGAATGGAAGGCATTTCTAAAAAACCCAGGTATGGATACTACTATCTTTAAAAAGGGTATTCCAAGCACAACTCTCAAAAGTAAATGGAGGAATTTACTGTTAGTTATTTAGAAGTTCATTACTTGTGAGGGTAGATTCGGTAGCATGTTTTTCTACCATGTCCGTTTAATGATGCACTTTCTTGAAGGAAATGAAATCAATTTACCCTATTTTCTACTTAATAGCTTGAGGAAGATGTTTGGCAATACTCAAAGAAAAATATAGTTCATTGAAAATACTATGTATCATCATGGTCTTGTAAAAATTCTTATTGAAGCCCATCTTGAGAAATTAGGAGATAATTGGGAGAGTTTTCTAATCATAAATCATTTTAAGGAAATAGAGCAAGAAGAACCTAGTAGCAGTAAGGTAAAGAGAAGCAGAAGAAAATTGTCTGAAAACCCTACTGATAACCCACTTCCACAACCAGAGCAACATTCAGAAGATGAAATTTCCCTTTTGAATGTTTTAGAAAACATAAAGAAGAAAGGTGTAAGAAGAAATCAATATAGTGAAAAACAAGAAAATACACCCAAAAAGAAAACATAGGAAACAAAGAAAACTAGTGACGAGGAGGGAAGGAAGTAGTTCTAGAAAGGAATCAGAAAAAATGGAATAGGCAAAAACTGAAAAAGCAAAAGTTCAAAAGAAAACTCCTCTTACTAAAACTTCATCTACTGTTAGGACAAGTGTGAGACTCAACAAATCAACAAAGGAATCATCTCGAAAATCTCTAGATTTTGTCAACTTGGAAGAAGATGAAGAACTTAAGATTCCATCGCCTATAGTTCCATCACTAACTTTATCACCAATTTCATCACCAATTACTAATACAGTGAGAATAACACCAGATATTAACCTAGTCCAATAGGAGATATATGATTACATTGAGTCTCTGGAGAAGAAATCTACAGAAAAGGCCACTACATCCTCAAATCAAGGAATTCAGTCCGATTGTCCACAAGAACCTCTAATTGTGAATACTCCCAACAAGAAACTTTTGAATTGGAGATACTAAACAGACACTTAAATCAGGAACATGAAACATTGAAAGTGCAAAATGAAATACAAAGGACACAAAATGAAAACCTTCTCTTACATTTTGCTCTGTGGTATGATAAGAATAAAAAGTTAAAGGAAAAGAACAAGTCTCTCAAGAGGAAGGTCATAAGTTTGAAATAAATCTTTTTGATGAAGAAGGCCAAGATGGCAATTGCTAAGAAGAAGGTAAAGAAAACAAACTTGGATGTTTTGGCTCAAGTTTCCGAACGAGTATAGTGACAGAGAGAGGCTATCAGTTTTGAATTTTTGCATGAGGACATGCAATGACCTCCATGTGGGGGAATGTTGAGCCTCATAATTGCTTCTTTTTGACACCATTTTTCACCTATCTTATTCTTATTTGACCATTATAATCACCCAATGGGAATCAAATCACATGATTTATGGCATGGAAGGTATATAATTGTATTATAATTCATAAGTTGATAATGTTCTTTATTATTAGTCTAATATTTTCTTTAGCTACCGAATTGGGATGATTTTGTTCTAATGTCTAATTCCCCAACCAAGTCTATGGTTTGATAGGTTCCAAGGTGCCAGCTGGAGAGCGAAATATATGGAAAGATGGCGATCAATGCACTCAATGATTCCCTCCTACCTTCATGAACCAACTTGATAAAGAAGCTTCCAGTTATGTGCTCAAGGATAAAGTCAACTCTGTCGGCTATAAAAGGCGAGCGAGGAATGAGATATACGTCTCACGATTTGCTATGTTAATAGAAAATCGTGAGAGAATTTTTTTATGTTATCTTTTCATAGTTGATTTTAGCATTCTATTAGCAAGGTTAGGAATAGAGCTTTGAACATTTAATGATACAAGCTTTATAAAAAGACCTCGCAGCAAACATAAACACAATGATTTTATGTATGCACAATGAAGACTTAAAACTCTGTTTTTAATTCAGTTTATGAAGAACCTTTCCATCTCCATGCGTTGTTGACTGTTTGATCGATAACTTGATTACCTGCTTCTCGTGGAGGGCCCCCTCGAGCAGTAAGGATTTTTATTTGTCTTCAATAGATAGAGTTTCTGTGTAATTTCATAAGCTTTATGTTCAATTGAGTAGATGTATTTTTAATTTATTTTAGATTCAAATTATGATGGATTTACTAACCTTCTCTTTTGTTTATAGATGCACATGAATTAATTTTAATAGTAGTGACAACAATAGTTTGAGTTTGTATTTAGAGTAAAACTGTATTTCGTAAAACAAAGGATTTGTTTGCAAGGTATTATTCAAGCATGAGTGATTTATAAATGAGAAAGTGTGAACATATTTAAGAAGAGATTCAATTTATGCAAGAGTGTGTTATATTGATAAATGAGTTGATTCTTACAAAGAATATTTCAAATATATAGTAGAGTGTGTGTGTTTTATGAATTGAGTTTCATTTTACAAGTGTGAGATTGATTTATAAGTCTAAGATTTTTATTGGTCGTGTGGATTTTATAATTAGATATAATTTTTATAAGAGTGAAATTAATTTTCGGTTACAATAGGTGTGGGATTGATTTACTTATATGTAGAGTTGTCATATTTTCCTTTTGAAACAGAGTGTTAGATTTTCCATAAGTAGCCTTTGATAAAAGAGTGTGATCATTTTATTTTCTAGGAATAGTTTCTTTACTCATGTGCATTTCAATAACTTAATTTAGAATTTATATTTCGATAACTCAGATTAATTTAGAATTGGTGTGAATAACCAAGGAATTCTAGCACATACATTGCACTTACACTTCATCAGCTTACTAGCCCTGGATGATAATTTATGCAAGTAATTTAAGGTTAATTAAATTACCAAACATTTTGGCGCCGTTGTCGGGGAAGTGTAAATATGAGTCTTTTCTTTTTATTTAAAAAGAAAAATGATATGCATAGAGAAATATATTCTAGAGGTAGATTTGTAGGTAGAGGTAAAAGTTTAATTCCAACAACATCACTCACCCCACCACGACCTCATAGTGCCACACCACCCACTCAAACTCATATTCCATCATTTGCAGGCAAACATAAACTTCCTGAGGTACTTAGATCCGAAATCCAACCTAGAGATTCACCAACCTCATCAACTGAAGCAGTAATAGAAGAAGAAGATCCTACATCCCCAACAGAAGGAGTAGTTTTCCTATCTTCAACTGGAGAAAGACTTCTAGGACAAGAGCTAGAGATCCCTAGTGAAGAAGAAGAGGAAGAAACTTATTTTAACTTACCATTGATAGAAGAACCAGAACTAGAAGAGCTAGAAGAAGAACTAGAAAACCCAATTTTGGAACCCTATATTAGTTCTAAAGAATCTACAATGGCTGGAGAAGGGGAAGGAGAGGTACATAATGTTAATGGTGAACAACCTAGGATTGGAGGAGGAAGAGGAGGAAATAGAGGTGGAGGAAGAGGGAGAGGAGGAGGTAGAGGGGATCCAAAACCCTTTATATTTCCTATCTTGGATGAAGATACAACAACTATTATGAAAAACATCTCACCCTCCATCCTGAAACATTTCTCTTTGAGTTTGAAGTCTTGTGTAGATCTTATGATTACTTGCTTGACCCTCAAAAGTTGAAATTGTTTCCAGCAACTCTTAAGGATGCAACATTAAAATGGTTCATGGGCTTAGGAGCACACTCTATAAGAACATGGAAAGAAATGAAAACTACATTCTTAGAGAAATATAAGGATTATTTCATAATTTTAAGGATGAAGTCTTTAAAATGATGCAGAAAGAAGATGAAAATCTTGAAGATTTCATTGAAAGATTTGCTTATAATGTTAAAAGGCTTAAAATCCATGAATTAGATGAAGAAAATTTGAAATCTCTCTTATTAAAATTCATCAGAGATGAGTAGATTGATATTCTCAATTTGATGGGTAAGGGAGATATTTCTCAGTTATCATTTGGAGAAATTTGTGAGTTGTGCATACACATTTCAAGAGGTAAGGAAAGATCTGAGAAAAATCCAAGAGATCCTCTCATGTCTAGAATTAATAAATCTAGAACTGGGACTGTAAGTAGGGTTGAATTAGGCACTTTTCTTGAAAATTTTAAAACAAAATTTTTAGGAAGTCTTAGTGAACAAATAGATGCCCTTAATGTGAAAAACAAGAAAAATGTTGAAAATGTTGCATTGTCAATCTTTTGTTCCAAATGTAGAAAGAAACATGCTCTGAGAAAATGCCTTCTTCACTTAAAAGTGTAGAAACCTTTGTTATATGTGCAGAAAATCATGATACAAAAGAATTTTCCTTCAATACCAAGTCTTAAAGTTGCTTATCAAGAGAAAATACTACCAAATCAAGTAGATACCCTCTGTTTTATTGTTAAGAGACCACGGCAAAATTCACAACCAAATATGACTCAAGGATTTAACACTTAAGCATTTGCACAACCATCAAAAAACAATTGGACTGCACCCATGCCTTGGAAATCTTGGCCTCAACCTTGGGCATAAGGATGGAAAATATCCTCAATATCAACAACCTTATCCCATTTTTCCACCACAATATTTTCCTCAACATGTTCAACCAATTCAACCTCAGAATCAAATTCCACAACTTTCATTACCATTCCCACAAAGACCAAAATCAAATTGTCTCCTTAAGCACTTCCAAATCCAAATAATAATAAAAATTCACAATTTGTTTACAATATGGAAGGACAAAATTTCCAAACCTACATGATAACTCCACTAGATCTAAATAATGTCCAACTTAAATATGGTAGAGTATTGGAAAAGAAGTCCCCATCAATTGTTATTCATGAATCCGAAAAGGAGAATCCCTCTGAAAAAGAAAAGTCTCTTAGTCAAGAAGAAAAATCTCAAAAACAAACTACCCTTGTACATTCTGATAATATTCCAATAAACTCAATTCCTATCATATAACAACCTTCAGTATCTGTCCAAACACCACCTTTTCCTGAAAGATTAAAAATTAATAAAGGGCTAGAAAAACAGATTTTATTGCTTGATTGTGATATGTTAAATGAACTTAAGAAATTTTGCATAGAAATCCCTTTGCTACAAGTCATTAAGGAAATACCAATTTTTGCAAAGACAATTAGAGAATTGAGTATTAAAAGGCCAGGAAGAAAGAGAAAAAAAATCAAAAGAATTCAGTTAGTTGGAAAAATTGCAGATATCATGATGGGAAAAACAAAAATTCAGAAATACCTTGATCCAAGAAGTCCCATTGTGAAAACACATATCAATGGTATTGAAATTCCAAATACATTGATTGATTTAGGAGCAACTATAAACATCATGAGTAAACAAACTATGAATCAATTGAAACTTCCTAATCTTCAATATACACCTACATTGTTGCAATTAACAAACATATATGTTATTAAACCTGATGGTGTATTAGAAGACATATTTGTATCCTTAGATTCTTGGGAGTATCCTATTGATTTTATGATTCTAACACCCAAGAGTAATTTAGGAGGACATCCATTGATTCTAGGAAGACCATGGTTAGCTACAACTGATGCTTTTATAAGTTGTAGATCTGGTGATATGTTTATTTCTAATGGAATTTCAACAAAAAAATTCACATTATATCCTCCTGCAAAAACAACAATAGAAGTAGAAAGTGAAGAATGGATAGATGATGATATTGATATACGACCAATCTTTGTTACTTCAAAAATAGATGAAGAAGATTAGATTTTGAATTTAATGGAAAATAATGAGTCTTCCTCATATTGTGAATCTAATCAAAGTTTTCAAGAACAATGCAATATTGAATATTTATTATCTCATCAATTATCTTTACATTCTATGGAAAATTTTGGCAATTCTCCAATAGAAATCTTCCCAGAAAGAGCTTTGAATATTAATAATAATCTGGAAGAATTTCAAAAGAAAGACTTAATAAAGATGTTACAAGAACATTCCTCTGCTTATGCATGGGAATACAGTGACATGAAATGAATTTATCCTAATACTTGTATACATCATATTTACATTGAAGAAAATGCTAAACCAATTCGACAACCTCAGAGAAGAATGAATCCAAATTTGAGAGAAACTATTAAAGAGGAATTACAAAAATTGTTAAATGTGAATTTCATTTACCCAATATTAGGTAGCCAATGAGTTTCGCCATTGGTAATTTGAAATAATGGAAAATGGAGAGTATGCATTGGCTATAGGGAATTGAATAAATATACCTTAAAAGATCATTTTCCACTTCCTTTCATAGATCAAGTTTTAGACACATTGGCAGGAAAGCAATATTTCTCATTTCTAGATGGTTTTAGTAGATATAACCAGATCCAAGTAGCTCCAAAAGATCAAGATAAAACCACTTTTACCTGTCCATGGGGAATGTATGCCTACCGAGTACTTCATTTTGGGTTGGGTAATGCACCTGCAACATTACAAAGGGAAGTTTTAGGATTTTTTTTTTTTTTTTTTAAATCTAATTCATGATTGTGTGGAAGTTTACATGGATGACTATTGTCTATGGAAATTATTTTGAAGAATCTCTTAAAAATTTGGAAAGAAGTTCTCATTAAATGTAACGAAACAAACCTATCATTAATCCATGAAAAATGTTTTATGATGTTTACTGAGGGGATTGTTTTAGGACACTATATTTCAAGAAATAGAATTAGAGTGGGCACATCTAAAGTAGAAATTATTTCCAAATTATCAATTCCAACTTGTCAACAGGATGTTAGAAGTTTTCTTGGTTTCACTGGTTACTATAGAAGATTCATAGAAAACTTTACAAAAATTGCATCTCCACTTTTCAAATTTCTCACAAAAGATTGTGAATTCAATTGGAATTCTGATTGCCAAAAAGATTTGAACATTGAAAGAAAAGGTTTCTGAAGCACCCATTCTAAGAGGACCAAACTAGAAATTACCTTTTCCCATTTCAATCGATGCTTCAAATACAACATTTGGAGTTGTACTAGGACAAAAGGATTTAACTCCTTATGCCATTTACTTTACTAGTAAAAATTTGACTCCTACAGAGTTAAATTATACTGTAACAGAAAAGGAGTTTTCACTTGTTGTCCATGCCATAAAAAAATTCAGACATTATATCACTCGCTATGAAACCTTTATACATAGAGATCATTCTACAATTAGGTACTTAATGAATAAACAAATTACTAATGGTAGAATTACAAGATGGTTATTGTTGTTACAAAAATTCATTGTTACTATTTTGGATTGACCTGTAAAACAAAATACAGTTGTTGACTTTATATCAAGGATTCAAAATGATAATAATGATGTACCTGTAGAAGACAATTTTCCTCATGAATATTTAATTGTAGCATCTACTAAATCTACCTAGTTTGCAGATATTGCTAACTATTTGGCTACAGGGAAGTTACCATTATATTTGTCTCCTCGAGAGATAAGAAAGGTAATCCAAATTAGTGTATCTTACTCGTGGATAAATGGAGAATTATACAAAACAGGGCTAGATCTGATTAATTGAACATGTGCTAGAGAAGATGAAGTACCAAATATATTAAAGGCTTGTCATGATGAACCATGTGGAGGACACTTCGCTGATAAAAGAAATGCTTATGAAAGCATTGTCTTAGGATATTATTGCCCTTCCTTTTTCAAGGATGCCAAAGAATATGTAAAGAGATGTGATAGTTGTCAAAGAATGGGGAAACATGTTCCTTCAGATGAAATTCCTCTACAACCTTAGGTACACATTGAACCTTTTGAGAAATGGGTTCTAGATTTTGTTGGTCCAATTAAACCACCATTCAGACAAAAAAGGTACATTCTTGTTTGCACTGATTATGTTACAAAATGGGTAGAAGCTAAATCACTTTCTTTTACAACTCAATATGTTGTAGCTTCATTTATTTTTGAGGATATTTTTACTCGTTTTGGTGTCCCAAGGGAAATTGTGACAGATCAAGGAACTCAATTTAAATCCAAGTTGGTACAAAAGATAATGGAGGAATATAAAATCAAACGTCGGAAGTCCACTCCATATCATCCACGGGAAAATGGACAAGTGGAATCCCCCAATAAAGTAATTGAAGCAATTCTTACTAAGACCGTGCATTTGCATAGAGTAGATTGGGCAGAAAAGCTTCTAGAAGATTTATGGGCATACCATACCACATGGAGAAACACTACAGGACATACTCCCTATGAAATTGTTTATGGGAAGCAAGTCTTATTTCCTATTGAGTTCTAGGTAAAGACATTGAAGACAACAGTTAAATTAGGTCTTGACCTATCTGAAGCACAAAAACAAAGAATGGAGCAGCTAAATAAACTAGATGAGATAAAACAGGTGTTATTCAAAAAACCAACATAGTTCAACAACAAAGATGCAGGTTGCATGAAAAGTACATAAAGAAGAGAAAATTTCAGCCAGGAGATTGGGCATTACTTTTTGACTCAAAGTTTAAATATTTCCAAGGAAAATTCCAAACTCATTGGCTTGGGACTTATGAGATTGAAACTATCTTTGATAATGGTGCAGTCAGGATCAGAACCATTGATGAAGAAAGAGTGACCTTCCTTGTGAATGGTCATCAATTGAATTTATCACAAGCCACTGACAAAGGAAGAATTTGTTAAAAACCTGCAAGACAATTTTGATTTGAAGATGATTAGGAAGGGTTTTCCTTCCTCTCCAACTTGATTCGTAAAAAAAATTGTTTTCTTAAAAAAAAAATATGAAAAAAAATAGTAAAATTGTATAAACATGAAAACAACTCTGTTGGCATGTTTATACATAAATTTAGGATGAAAACCAAGTATTCTTGGCACCGTAAATTTTCTTTTTCAATCCTAGTCTAATCCCCATTTTCTTTATATCCCTCTTTTTGTTTTTAGAATAAGTAGCTACATAATTGTTGAGAATCTGCAGTTTGACTAAATTTTGTAGCTGATATGGACAGGAATAACTGACTGGGATAATTGAAGATTCTAGTAGAAGGGAATGATCAAGCCTACAATTGAAAGCATCTGAGGATAATTAAAAAAGAATAATCAGGTATTAGAATAAAAAACTTGAAGGTATGCACATATTGGATTTAATAATTAAAAGATAAAAAAATTAGATTATGAAATAATATAGACGTTGTACCTCCATTCGAAATAGTGATTAATTCGGACAGAGTTATAAATATCATGTCATATCAATGAAATTAGCCGAAAAATCCCATTTGCCATTGATCATTACACAAACACTTCATTTTCAAAACCCTGTTTCATTGATAATTCCACTCCCTCATATCCATTCATGCTCTATTTTCTCAAGAGCCATTATACTCATTTACCATTTCACTCTCGTCCATACTCATATTTCCGAAACTAACATCATTCCAAAACCCTATCAAAGAAGCAATTGTGGAGTAAAACTTCACCAACATGGGAGTCATTGTTAGAATAGAGCCAAATGGGAAGAAATTTATGGAACGATACCCACAGGTCAAGAAGATGCTACAACAAGCGTAGTGATTGGATTTTATAGAAAAAATGGATGGCTATGATAGAGAGGCAACCAAATATTTTGCCCGAGTCTTTGATGGAACTAAAGCAAAAGTCGGGGACATCAAAATAGTGGTGACAAAATCCTTCATGCTCGAGGTAACTAGACTACCTAGGGTTGGCAAAAGGTGGTTAAAAAATAGGGGAATTGAAGGGAATGAATGGAAGACATTTCTAAAGAATCCAAGTATGAATACTACTATCTTTAAAAAGGGTATTCCAGGCACAACTCTCAAAAGTAAATGGAGGAATTTATTGTTAGTTATTCAGAAGTTCATTACTTGTGAGGGTAGATTCGATAGCATGTTTTTCTACCATGTCTGTTTAATGATGCACTTTCTTGAAGGAAATGAAATCAATTTACCCTATTTTCTACTTAATAGCTTGAGGAAGATGTCTAGAAATACTCAAAGAAAAATACAGTTCATTGAAAATACTATGTATCATCATGGTCTTGTAAAAATGCTTATTGAAGCCCATCTTGAGAAATTAGGAGATAAATGGGAGATTTTTCTAATTAGAAATCATTTTAAGGAAATAGAGCAAGAAGAACCTAGTAGTAGTAAGGTAAAGAGAAGCAGAAGAAAATTGTCTGAAAACCCTACTGATAACCCACTTCCACAACTAGAGCAACATTTAGAAGATGAAATTCCCCTTGTAAATGTTTTAGAAAACATAAAGAAGAAAGGTTTTAGAAGAAAGAAAGCTAGTGAAAAAGAGGAAAATACACCCAAAAAGAAAACAAAGGAAACAAAAAAAAATAGTGGCAAGGAAGGAAGGAAGTATGTATAGAAAGGAATCAGAGGAAATGGAACAGGCAAAAACTGAACAAGAAAAAGTTCAAAAGAAAACTCCTCTTACTAAAAATTCATCTATTGTTAGGAGAAGTGCTAGACTCAAGAAATCATCAGTGACAATCTGTAGATTTTTTTCAACTTGGAAGAAGATGAAGAACTAAAGATTCCATCGCCTATATTTCCATCACCAACTTTATCACCAGTTTCATTACCAATCGCTAATACAATGAGAAGAACACCAGAGATTGACCCAGTCCAACAGGAGATATATGACTGCATTGAGTCTCTGGAGAAGAAAGCTACAAAAGAAGCCACTACATCCTCAAATCAAGGAATTCAGTCTGATAGTCCACAAGAACCTCCAATTGTGAATACTCTCAAACAAGAAATTTTTGAATTGGAGACACTAAACAAACACTTAAAGTAGGAACATGAAACATTGAAAGAGAAGAATGAAATACAAAGGACATAAAATGAAAACCTTCTCTTACATCTTGCTTCGTGGTATGATAAGAATAAAAAGTTAAAAGAAAAGAACAAGTTTCTCAATAGGAAGGTCATAAGTTTGAAATAAAAATTTATGATGAAGAAGCCCAAGATGGCAGTTGCTAAGAAGAAGGTAAATGAAACAAACTTGGATGTTCTGGCTCAAGTTTCTGAAGGAGTACAGTGACAGAGAAAGGTTATCAATTTTGAATTTCTACATGAGGACATGCAATGACCTCTGTGTGGGGGAATGTTGAGCCTCATAATTGTTTCTTTTTGACACCCTTTTTCACCTATCTTATTCTTCTTTGACCATCATAATCACTCAATGGGCATCAAATCATAGGATCTATGGCATGGATGGTATATAATTGTCTTATATTTCATAAGTTGGTAATGTTTAGTCTAATATTTTCTTTAGCTATCGAATTGGGATGATTATGCAACTACTGTCTAATTCCTTAGCCAAGTCCATGGTTTGATAAGTTCCAAGGTGCCAGCTGGAGAGCGAAATATATGGAAAGATGGCGATCAATGCACTCAATGATTCCCTCCTACCTTCATGAACCAGATTGATAAATGAAGCTTCTAGTTACGTGGTCAAGGATAAAGTCAACTCTACCAGCTATAACAAGCGAGCGAGGAACGAGATATACGCCTCACGATTTTCTTTGTTAATAGAAAATCATGAGCGAATTTTGTTATGTTATATTTTCATAGTTAATTTTAGCATTCTGTTAGCAAGGTTAGGCATAGAGCTCTGAACATTTAATGATACAGGCTTTATAAAAAGACCTCGCAACAGACATAAACACAGTGATTTTATGTATACGCAGTGAAGACTTAAAACTCTGTTTTTAATTCAGTTTATGAAGAACCTTTCCATATTGATGCTTGGTTGATTGTTTGATTGATAGCTTGATTACCTTCTTCTCGTGGTGGGTCCCCTCAAGCAGTAAGGATTTTTATTTATCTTCAGTAGATAGAGTTTCTATGTAATTTCATAAGCTTTATGTTCAATTGAGTAGATGCACTTTTAAATTATTTTAGATTCAAATTATGATAGCTTGACTAACCTTCTCTTTTGTTTATATATGCACGTGAATTAAGTTTAACAATAGTGACAAATATAGTGTGAGTTTGTACTTAGAGTAAAACTGTATTTCGTAAAACAAAGGATTTGTTTGCAGGTTATATTTCAAGCATGAGTGATTTATAAATGAGAAAGTGTGAACATATTTAAGCAGAGATTCAGTTTATGCAAGAGTGTGTTATATTGATAAATTAGCTAATTCTTACAAAACATATCTCACATAAATAGAAGAGTGTGTCTGTTTTATGAATTGAGTTTCATTTTACAAGTGTGAGATTGATTTATAAGTCTGAGATTTTTATTGGTTGTGTGGATTTTATAATTAGATATAATTTTTATAAGAGTGCAATTAATTTTCATTTACAATAGGTGTGGGATTGATTTACTTATATGTAGAGTTGTGATATTTTCCTTTTGAAACAAAGTGTGAGATTTTCCATAAGTAGTCTTTGATAAAAGAGTATGATCATTTTATTTTCTAGGAATAGTTGCTTTACTCATGCACATTTCAATAACTTAATTTAGAACTTATATTTTGATAACTCAACTTAATTTAGAATTTGTGTGAGTAACCAATGACTTCTAGCACATACAATGCACTTACACTTCATCATCTTACTAGCCCTGGATGATAATTTATGCAATTAATTTAAGGTTAATTAAATTACTAAACATGTAGCATACTGGATGAGTACGTTGAAGATGGTTGAGCTAAAATTGTAGCTAAAAGAGATTCTTGATAAAGGTTACATATGGCCAAGTGTGTCACTATGGGAAGCTATAGTGTTATTTGTGAAGAAAAAGGACAGTACTCTCCAACTTTGTATTGATTAAAGGCGATTAAATAAAGTAACAATCAAGAAGTGATACCTGTTGCCACAGATTGATGATTTATTCGATCAACTAAGTGGAGCAACAATATTCTCCGAGATCGATTAGAGGTTCAGGTATCATCAAGTGCACATCAAAGAAGAAGATATCCATAACAATTTGATTTATTGGTTTGTGCTACAAGTGGAACCAAAGGGAGAGTTCCAACTAGAACCACTATGCATCCTATATCAGAGGAGAATTACGCTATGGAATCAAGCAATAGAGCAAGTCAAACTATAGTGGAGGTGCTTTGGGCCCAAGGAAGCCACATGGGAAATGGTTGACTCAATCAGGGCAACATATCCTTTTTTGTTTTGTTTGTAGACCTCAAAGAGTCTGAATGGATAAATCCTTGGTCTAAATGGACAAGTCCCTAGTCTAGATGGACAAATCCCTATTATGTGCCTTGTCTTTTAGCCATCAAAAACCTGAAGGGGGTAACTTGATTGTAAGCTCAGGAGGGATAGCACCCATGTATGCCTCACAAAACCTCAATGAAAATGGTCGAACTTTGATGCAGGTCCAAATGATTATAGAACCATTGTGGTTGTGCCATGATTGAGATCCTCATAAAAATCTCTACCCATGTTTCAAGGAAAAACCACTATGATCTCAACCAAGTATATGCCATTTGCATGCAGGACGGTTTCCTTATCCTATTCACAACCCAAACACATTGCATCACAATGGAAAATAACACGTGGGATGTGTTTTTATATGGGCCTTATCATTAGCTAGCTCCCTCACTTCAACCCTCATTACCAAGCATATGAACATGTCCTTATGAGAAGGGTCAGAGGGTCGGGGTTAGGGTTGATCCTATGGTCTTGTCGAGTGAGTGGAGGTCGGGGCCGACTCATGACCTTGACAAATGGCAGAGGTCGGGCTAACCTTACAAGTGTATCGAGGGGTTGGAAGGTCAGGTTAGGGTCCAATGTAGTAGAGGAAATAACTATTACCCAAGGTTGGGCGAACCTCCAACTCGAACTCCCATTGAACCACATCACCATCACATTATAGGGTGTCATTTATGTTTATAAGCATATACTCCCGAGCGCAAACTATATATATATGTGTGTGTGTGTGTGTTTGTGTGTGTGTGTGTGTGTGTTGTTGTGTGGAGTTTGATTTAATGACGAATATTACATTGAGGAATGAATGACGATGGTGGAATCCCCCCCCCTCCCCCTATGATGTCAACAGGGAGGGGGTGAGCCCCTGCATGCTATAGGATGATTAGCCTTATGATGAGTTGTTAGATCATCACGTGGAATGTTGAGTCAGAAGCGCAATAGTGGAGTCACCCCCCCCCCAAATGACATTAGGGGGGGGGGGGGGGGGGGTGGGGTAGCATAATCACCCTCCGCCATTGATATGATCCTTCAACCTTAACTATCGGATGAATGGTGGTATTGGAATGCTCAGACACTTATATATATATATATATTTATAAATGAGATAGTCTATACATGAGTCCCGAAACATATGGAATAAGTGTAAGAATATGATCATATATTATATGGTACGGAGTGGCGCAAGTGCCAAGACACATTCATATATGAATATATTAGGGTTATATCATATGGGACGATGTCGCATAGTATGTGGATCCCTGTTACATCATGGCCATATGGCTGGAGTTGCTTACAGGACACACTGATAATGACCTCTACATATGTATATCAGGGTGATATGCCATGTGGGCACCACGTGGTGGG
Organism: Pinus tabuliformis; assembly: GCA_031772625.1. Taxonomy (NCBI): domain Eukaryota; kingdom Viridiplantae; phylum Streptophyta; class Pinopsida; order Pinales; family Pinaceae; genus Pinus; species Pinus tabuliformis. The sequence goes on along the minus strand of CM062808.1, from coordinate 569,156,315 downwards.
AAAGAGGAAAGAATAATTTTAAATATTGAAACTTTAAAGGAGTATAACTTAAGATTTAGAAGTCCAAATTGGACAAATTTTTTGATCACCGGAAACATCTCACCGAGATGAAGATGATGGTGATGTCTACTATGAGTTCTGATAATTTGAATGGAATTTTTTTTATCCCATTTATCTAAATATACAAGAGAGAATGGATTAACAATTGAACACTTCACTGAGGTGAAGTTGGGGTGTTTACACTTGATGAGGAGGATTTTAAGATCTATAGAGACCACTTGGTATGTAGATGAGATTAGGAGGTGAGTGGGAATCACCTTCTTCATAGAGATGTGAGAAACACGTTTTCATATTAGATGAGAGATGAGGAGTGGAGAGACTTGGCTGATGATAGAGCAATTGATCTGGATTAATTGATGGAGCACCTTGAGATGAGGTTGTAAAAATTAAGACATCACGATAGGATTGCATGATTGACTTCACGATTATGAGTTTCAAGATCTTTCCATGGACTTGGGTATGGAGCAGGGTGTGGAGTTGCTATATGGTCTTCATTTGGAGGTCTTCACAGTGAGAGGGGCATGGGATGCCTTTGTTTGAGACCATTGTGTGGATGAACCTATGTACCTAAGGCACAACACTTGGACTTTGTGGAGGTTTTATTTATGGAGTAGGACCATGACGATTGTAATTGTGGTTGAGTATGGAAAATATTTATTAGTAGAAACAATTGACGAGGACATGAGGATGTGCATTCTCATGAGTTGGGCTCTACAATTTGATTGATCACCTAATTAGTTCGATTCATGGGGGTATATAGTGTGCAGAGACACACTAGATTTATGTTGGAGTGGGGCTTTAGAGTTAACAAGTGGCTTCACACTTGGAGATTTAGTGATCAACATGGTAGTAGTTGCAGCGTGATACATTGTAGAAAAAGTTTGAGGGGAGATTCCTTCTCTGATGACTTTGGGTAGTGTGGGTACTTGCAAGGGATTGTGATTGATCACTTGATGACAAAGTGATTTTGAGGGATCCTCTAAATAGATCCTACCTTATGGATGAGAGAGTATAGTGGACTTTGGGTTCCTAAGTGACACTTAGGAGGAGGTGTTGCGATTGAGATGATTAAGGAGGCTAGAGACATGTCTCTTATTTTGAGAGCTTGGAGTGAGAGGATATATCCTCATTCATTCTCTCATGCCTTTATATAGTGCAATGTTGAGGTTTTTTGGTGGAACTCGTGGAATAGAGTGTCAGGATGAAGATCATTCTTCCTTTTCAATAATGATGATGAGTCTTCGTGATGGATGGTTTGTTGAGGGCTTCGTTGTTGAGGATGATTTTTTTTTTGGTGGGGGAGAATGTGGGGAGAATGCCAAGATTCTGAACTATGGATTTGTGTGCCATCAACTTGCATCTTAGAGAGATAATGCAAGTCATATTAGAGAGAGATCTCTCTTTGTGTGTGACACATGGTTGTGATTTGGACACGTTTAATGAGAGAGGTTGGATGTGGAATCACCTTTGAGATGGCTTGGGCACTTGTTTCATGTGTTCCTCACTATCATGTGAGCTATACATGTCATTTCATCACTTGGCACATTCCCCCTTTGGAAGAAAGTCACATGGATGGTTGTAAGGTGGATGGGGACCACTTAGGGTGGATGAGTTTGTGCATGATGGAGGACATGTGGATGAATTTAAGTGACAAGGGTCGGCTCTAATATGAACATGGAGACATGCAGTGACCTAACCTTGAACCGCCACCCCGTTGGTTGCATGCACGAGTCAACTAGCATGGAAAGGTGAAGAGACATGATCCTTCACCACCCTACCACCCACAAAACCACTATAAATACACTAAAAAAAATCACATTTGACGGGAAACCTGAAGGGAATTTTGAATCTATTCCTTCCTTCAGGCCAAAACCATAGCTAGAACCTCCATATACATGAAGGAGAAACTACCTACCTATGAGGTAGAGTGGAAGAAGAAGTAAGTAGGATTGAGGGTTTCTGAGTGGAATTTTGATGCAAAAGAAAAGAAGGATGTGTACAAGGGTTTCTGGACATGTGGCAAAGTGAAATTAGAACATAGGTTCAAGTGTAAGTCTTGAAATAGGGGTTGGGTGACTCTACGACCTGTTAGGGTGACAAAGACCCTAACCACTCGTTTTAAGGTGATTTCTTATGCGATTGCGAGGAAAGGTTGGGGAGGGCCTATTGCCCCTATATACAACCATATTATAGGTTTGATTGATGTTTGCGAGGATTGGGTTGAGAACCCTTTCCCTACCCTAATGGTGCTCACCTAGGGTGTGAGGATTCTTGGGGGTATTTTTCCATTGTATTGGGAGGTTAGGCTTGGGAAGCTTAGACCTAGGATACTTGGAGGTTTTGGCCATCGTTGTACAATGTATTATTGTAGTAATACCATATGTTATATTGATATATATTTGGGTGGACCAGGAGCGACTCCCCCCACACACATCATTGGTGTACAATTCACATATATGTTTATACGCAACATTGTAACATTTTTATTGTAGCAAACTTGTACATGTGGATGATACATGATGGTGATGGATAAATATTTGACATTATATTTATTTTAATATTGAATGTTAATTCTGCAAAGATAATATATCTAACATGTGATAGATGTAAAAGGGTTAGAGGTGTAGTATGGGAGTGAAGTACTTGTAAGTTGGTTATTGCCATTACAAGGAACCTCGCCAGTGTTGCATGCTCAGAGGACTCAATGCACCTTGACTCAATGGATGCTTTGGGAGCATGACGTTGGGGGATTTGGTAAACCTGTGACATAAAACCTCAATAAAGTCCAAATTTATCAAGTGTCAAGGGGCATGGGATTAATTACCCACTTAAGATAATGGAAAGGGTTTGGAAGTTTACTAAAGCCTGGGGGATTGTGTGTTATGTAAATCTCAATACACCCGAGATATATCAAGTGTCAAGAGGGATCAAATCTCTCTAGTTGCAAACAATTCTTAAGTTTTGCACTTTAAAAGAGGTTTGCATCTCAAGAGATTTGATCCCTATCACGGCTTTATAAATCCGAGTTTAACATGGATATATGCTAGTTCAAAATCAAGTAGGATTTGTTGGAATTGTATGTATGAGTTGTATGGTTTACACAACCTTAGTGTTTCAAAAATTTTAATGAGTTGAATCTATATATTCAAAAATGCAATTTAAACAATAAAATATTACAATTAATATTTTCTAGTTCATTTTAAGCAAAATCACAAAGTGATTTGTTAGAATTGTAGATTTGAATTATATAATCTACGCAATTCGAGTAACCTAAAATTTTTCATGGGAAGAATACGTTTATGTATTCAAAAATACAATTCAAATAATAGAAATTTATAATATCAAAAAAATTGTATTAAAAAAATCAAAACATAAAATACATTTCAAAAAAAATTATATAAAATTTTTCATTATTAATTTAAAAAAAAATGCATTTCATAAATTATTTATTTAAAAATTATATTAATAACCAATATTAAATTTGAGTGATAAAAATATACCAAACATTTTCCTATTAAACATGGAATATAAAATACATTTCATAAATTACTTATTTAAGAATTATATTTAATAGCCATATTAAATTTAAGAATTATATTTAATAGCCATATTAAATTTCACTGATAAAAATATACAAAGCATTTTCCTATTAAACATGGAATATAAAATACATTTCATAAATTACTTATTTAAAAATTATATTTAATAGCCATATTAAATTTGACCGATAAAAATATACAAAGCATTTTCTTGTTAAACATGGAATATGGTTAATATTTTTTATTGCAATAAAAAAACACAATTTCTTATAAATGTTTAGATAAGTTATGTAATTAAAATTATTCATTTTTAATTACTAAAATGTTTTATAAATTTTATATTTTAAATTTAAATTTAAATAATATAAATATTTACTTTTTATTTTTATTATTTTTAATTATATATTTTATTTAAAAATATATTAATAATTAAAAAATGTTAAAATCATTAACATCAAATATTGAATAGTTGAGATTAATTAGATTTTCACAATAATTACCCAAAATCCAAGATTTAAACATATCAAAAAAGGCAACCATTTCACCTTAACCACACCTACTAATAAGACAAATGGAAACCTTTTGAATGTATTATTATACAAATGCATGATTACAAATGTTACCAAGCAAGCCCGGATTACCATCCATAAAATCATGGGATTTGCCACAATGATTTCAATTATGGGTTGTGAAGAGTAGGTTCATATATTGAATCAAGCAAGCAAGCGTGCGTTTTCATACATGGACACAAAAGTAAAACAAAATAAGGAAAAATACAATATAATAAGTTGTAGGGAATAAATGGTTTTTCACATTAATATGATATGTGTTTGGTTTTTTTATAATTTTGATGATATATTTAAATTAAGCTCATTAATGCTTCAATTTCTTGATAATCATGATGGTACACTTAGCATGATGTGTATAGTAGTTAAACTTCCTTGCAAACTATGACATATACACAACCTTAACTCCAGAATCCCTAGCCATCATTATGTAGTATATACACATAAATTTAGTCTTTAATAGAGTGGAACTCAAGATGAAGGACTAAGAATCTTATGCTCCTTGATTGCTCCATAGCCATGGCCTCCCATCATTAAGATATTGACGCCACGCCTATCCATGGTTTTGCACGGGACATTCCTTGCGTCACCCTCCACACTAGGTATGTAGATGAGATGATGAGGTGGGTGGGAGTTTCCTTCTGCACAGGGATGTGAGCACAATGTTTTCATATGTGATGTGAGATGAGTGGAGAGACTTAGCTGATGATAGGAGAAATGGATTCGAATGGCTTGATGGAACACCTTGAGACAAGGTTGTAAACATCGAGACATTATGAGACGATTGCATGATTGACTTGGTGATTGTGAGTTTTTAGATCTTTTGATGGACTTGGGTATGGCGCGAGTCATGGAGTTGCTAGATGGACTTCATTTGGAAGTTTTCATAGTAATGGGGCATGGGATTCCTTTGTTTGAGATCATTGTGTGGATGGACCTATGTACCTAAGACACAACACTTGGACTTTGTGAAGGATTTCTTGATGGAGTAGGACCATGACAATTGTAGTTGTGGTTGAGTATGTGATAGATTGCTTGGTAGAAACTATTGATGATGACATGAGGATGTGCATTCTCATGAATTGGGCACTACGGTTTGATTGATCACCCAATTAGTTCAAGTCATGGGGGTATATAGTCGCAAAGACATGTTAGATTTATGTCGGAGTAGGGAATTTGAGTTCTTAGGTGGCTTAGCACATGGAGATTTAGTGGTTAGCATGGTAGCATTTGCAATTTGATACATTATCAATAAAGTTCGAGGGGAGAGTCCTTCTACGATGACTTTGGGTATTGCAGGTACTTGTGAGGATTGTGATTGATCACTTGGTGACAAAGGGATTTTGAGGGATCTTCTAGATAGAGCCTACTTTCTAGACAAGAGAATACGAGGACTTTGGGTTCCTAAGTGGCACCTAGGAAGAGGTGTTGGGATCCAGATGACTAAGGAGGCTAGAGTTATGTCTCTTCTTTTGAGATCTTGGAGTGAGAGGAGATATGATACTCCATCCTCTCATGTCTTCATGTAGTGTGACGAGGAGGTGGTTTGGTGGCACTCATGAGATAAGATGTCAAGATGAAGAGTAGTCTTCCTTGTTAATACTATGATGAGCCTGGGTGATGGATGGTTTGAGAAGGGCTTCACTGTTAAAGAAAAAAACATTTATTTATTTTTTCTTTTTTCTTTTTTCTTTTTTCTTTTTTCTTTTTTCTTTTTTCTTTTTTCTTTTTTCTTTTTCTGGTGGGGGAGGATGTTAGGATTCTGCATTATGGATGCATGTGTCATCATCTTACATCTTAGAGAGAGAACATAAGGCATCTTAGAGAGAGATCTCACTTTGTGTATTATGCATGGTTGCAATGTTTAGATCCATTTGGTGGGAGATATTGGATGTGGAATCACCTTGGAGATGGCTTGGGCACTTGTTTCATGTGTTCCTTACTATCCCCTTATCTATACATGTCATTTCATCACTTGGCACATTCCCCCTTTTGGAAAAAAGTTGTATGGATGGTTGTAAGGTGGATCGAAACCACTTAGGGTAGACGAGGTTACACATGATGGAGGACATGTGGAATAATTTGAGTGATGTGGGTAGGCTCTAATATGAATAGGGAGACATGTGGTAACCTTAGCTTGAATCGCCCCCCATAGGTTGCATGCATGGGTCGACTAGGTTGAGAGAGATCTCACTTTGTGTATTATGCATGGTTGCAATGTTTAGACCCATTTGGTGGGAGATATTGGATGTGGAATCACCTTGGAGATGGCTTGGGCACTTGTTTCATGTGTTCCTCAATATCCCCTTATCTATACATGTCATTTCATCACTTGGCACATTCCCCCTTTTGGAAGAAAGTTGTATGGATGGTCGTAAGGTGGATCGAAACCACTTAGGGTAGACGAGGTTACACATGATGGAGGACATGTGGAATAATTTGAGTGATGTGGGTAGGCTCTAATATGAATAGGGAGACATGTGGTAACCTCACCTTGAATCGCCCCCTATAGGTTGCATGCATATGTCAACTAGGTTGGAAAGGTGAAGACACATGATCCTTCACCACCCTACTACCCAGAAGACTGTTGTAAATACACTCAAATGAATGGAATTCGAGGGGCATCTTGGAGGGAAGTCCGAACCTATTCCTACCTTCCTAGTACAAGCCAAAACCAATGTTGGAACCTCCATATGTGGGTAGGAGAACCTACCTACCATGAGGTAGTGTGGAGGAAGAACCAAGTAGGATTGAGGGTTTTTGAATGGAATTCTGGTTCAACAGGAAAGGAGGATGTGTACAAGGGTTTTTAGATGTGTGGCAAAGTGAAATCAAACCACAAGTTTGAGTGCAAGTCTAAAAGCAGGGATCGAGTGACTCTACGATCCGTTAAGGTGACAAGGACCCTAACCACTCGTTTTAAGGTGATTTCTTATCCGGTTTGATATATGTTTATGGGGAAAGGTTGGGGAAGGCATATCACACCTATATACAACGAGGAGTAGAGGTTTGTTTGATGTTTTAAAGGGTTTGGTTGAGAACCCTTCCCTACCCTATGGGCGCTCATCTAGGGTGTATGGATTCTTGGGGTTATTTTTCCATTGTATTGGGATGTTAGGCTTAGGAAGCCTAGAGCTAGGATATTTGGAGGCTTTGGCCATTGTTGTACATTGTCTTATTGCAGTAATATCATAAGTTATATTGATATATATTTGGGTGAACCAGGAGTGTCTCAACACACACACATTATCGATGTACATTTTACATGGATGTTTATATGTAACATTGTGAGATTATACTGCGACATTTTTATTGTAGCACACTTGCACATGTGGATGATACATGATGTTGATGCATAAATGTTTGGCATTATAGTCGTGTTAAGATTGAAAGTTAATTCCAAAAACATAATATATCTAACATGTGATAGAAGTATAAGGGCTAGAGGTGTAGTTTGTGAGTGAAGTACTTGTAAGTTGGTCATTAGCATTACAAAGAACCTCATCGATGTTGCATGCTCAAGGGACTCGACTTGACTTGAGGGACACTCTAGGCACGTGATAGTGGGGGTTTCGATGTAATGAAAACCTGTGGCAAAAAACCTCAATAAACTCCATATCTGGCAAGTGTCAACAAGGATGAGCTTAATTACCCGCTCAAGGTAATGGTAAGGGTTTGGAAGTTTAACAAATCCTAAGGGTTTTGGTGTAACGAAAACTTGAATAAACCCTAGATATACCAAGTGTTAAGAGGGATCAAATCTCAGGTTGCAAATATTTCTTAAGCTTTGCACTTTAAAAAAGGTTTGCATCTCAAGAGATTTGATCCTTCTTGGGGCTCTATAGATCCTAGTTTAACATAGATCTATGCTAGTTCAAAATCAAGATTTGTTGGAATTGTAGATTTGAGTTGTATGATTTAGGCAACCTTAGTGTTTCAAATTTTTTAATGGATTGAATCTATATATTCAAAAATACAATGTAAACAATGAAATACTACAATTATATTTTCTAGTTCATTTTAATTAAAACCACATAATAATTTGCTGGAATTAGAAATTTGAATTATAAAATCTACCCAATTCAAATAATTTATGTATTTAAAAATACAATTCAAATAATAAAAAATTATAACCTCAAAAAATGTAGCAGTAAATTTTAATTAAAAACCAAAACATGAAATATATATATATATATATAATTTCATTATTCATTTAAAAAACCACATTTCATAAATTACTTATTTTGTAAAATTACTAATTTCCAAATAATATTTAATAAGTAATATTAAAATTAGACTGAAAAAAATATACGAAGGATTTTCCTTCATATTCCTTTTCAGTGCAGTAAAAAACAATAAATCATATTTTTAATCAACAAAATGTTTTATAAATAATGTATTTTTTCCTTTTAATTATGTTTTTAATTTAAAATTTCATAAATAGTTAAAAAATGTGAAGATGGTTAGTATCAATTATTGAATAGTTGACTTTGTTTAATTTAAATCATCAAGATTTTTTCAAACTTAAATTGTATCCAAAATTACAATAATAAAATTATATTTTCACAATGATTACGCAAAGTACAAAATTTAAACTTTTAAAAAAGGGGCAATCATTCACCTTAACCACTAATATGACAAATGGAAACCTCTCAATATATTATTGAGCAAATGCATGACAACAAATGTTACAAAGCAAGCCCTTGTGGCAACCCATAAAACCATGGGATTGGCCACAATGACTTCAGTTATGGGCTGTGAGTAGTAGGTTCATTTATTCAATCATGCTTGCAGACAAGAGCTTTCATACATGGCCACAAAAGTATACCAAAACAAGGGAAAATACAGTACAGCAAGTTGCAGGGAATAAATTATCTTTCACATTCATATGATCTGTGCTTCGTTTTCTTGATAATCATAACGATACACTTAAATTAAGCTGATCAGTGCTTCGGCTTCTTGATAATCATGACAGTACACTTAGCATGATGCGCACAGTAGTCGCTGACACTCCCCAAAACCACCCTGCAAAACATGACATATACACAACCTCAGACCCAGAATCCCCAGCCATCACTATGTAGTATATACGCACAAATTTGGTCTTTAATAGTTACTATGTAGTATACACGCAAATATGTAGCATACACACAAAAAATTGGCCTTAAATAGTCACTGTGTAGTATATACACACAAATATGGTCTTTAAAAGTTACTATGTAGTATATACACACAAATATGTAGTATACACACAAAAATTTGGCATTTAATAATAGTATATACACACAAATTTGATCTTTAATAGAGAAGAAATCAAGATGAAGAACTGAGAATCTTATACCTCTTGATTGCTCCGTAGCCATGGCTGCCCACCGCTAAGATATCGGCGCCATGCCTGTCCACGGCTTCGCACAGGACATTCCTGGCGTCGCCCTCCACCATCTCTGATTCAAACTCGCGAATCTGCAACCACAAATAGACATAAAGAATTGAATAAAACAAAATTCCCATGGAGCCAAAGACTGAAAGATTGCAGTGCACTTACGGATCTACTCTGGCATAATCCTTTGGCGTGTTCCAGGGCTCTGGTCCCGATTCTCTTCAGATCCAATTCCACAGTCGGCAGGACATCCGCCGCGCCTGCAACGACGTCACGGGATCGAATCCCTGGGATCACAAAGGTTTTTAAAAAGAAATTCACGAGTTTGTAAATTGGGGGTTTTGCTTACCGGGGCCTGCCAAGCGCAGAACGCTGGTTGCAGTAGGGCGAGCGTGGACCAGATGTAATTTGAAGGGCGAATCTGCAGGGAAGGGAGCTACCAGATACTCCAGAACCCATTGTAGCGCGTAGACGCTCTGCTCGCTATCATCTATACCTATCACTATTTTCTTCTTACCACTCGCTTCCATTTTCCTTCTCCTGTGAATGCAAATTGATCGGGAGGCAGGGCCTGAGCTTCTACCAAATGAAGAATTTGTGGCAAACAAACAGTCCAGAAGAATTTAATATTAGTGCACCAGTCGAATTGAGAATTTGTGCCAAACAAGCAGTCTGGCAGAGTTTAAAATAATTGAACTATCGTGTGGCATTGGCCCACTTGCGAATAAATTATAAATTCTTGCATGATTCCATCGCTGAAATATTCAGCGTCTGAAGCACGCGTATAGATAAGTGATTCTCAAAAGCGTAGGTGAAGATGCGGGCAGCCCTGCTACTCTTCTCTTTTCAGGGAATCACTAACTACACGTCAAACGTCTTTTCAAGGTTTCCACATATTTCCAGGATGTCCGAAAGGTCCTTCCATGGAGTCCGAAAGGTAACTGGATTTATTAACAAGAAGTTACTCCCTTTTTTATTAATAGAAAAGGATGGTATTTTTCCTCCGGGAAAATAGGATTTATTAACGTATTAAGATAGAGTTTAATTACGTGTTACTTACTAAATTGATTTAATGAAATATTTAATATTTTGTATTACGAAATATTTAATGAAATATTTAATATTTTGTATGATGGACAAAATTTATTGTAATTTAGTTATCAAATTAGTAGTGGGATAGTTATTATTGGTTGTTATTTGTTAATGCAATTGAGTCGTCACTATTATTTAAGGAAAACCATGTCACTTGGACAATAAGGATAGTGGTTGCTATCCACAAATGTAGGTTGGTTGCTATCCACAAACGAAGGTTGACTCATCATTGTTGTTCAATGAAAATCACGCTATCTAGAATGGTAAAGGGGCAAGGTTTAACTTCTACCATTTGCCTTTGGGGCTTATGTCATTAAGGTGTTTCTTTACATCTTAAGAAAAAGAGTTTTTAGCTAGGGACCAATACTAGTTATAGGCTTTTATTATTGTGCACCTCAATGAATTTCCTTAGTAAAAAACAATTTTAAAATATTTTAACATGTATATTTCCACACTCAATAAATTGTTGATGTTGAAGACTTTTGGAGAAGTGTGTAGACTTATGAGGCAAACATTTGTTTGTGACACACTTCTCCAAAAGTCCTCAACATCAACAATTTTAAAACATATTCCAAAATATTTTTTATAATGATTTTGAATTTAATCAATTATAAATATTTATTAAATTAAAATTAATTATACTTATTTATTTTTTAAAATGATTTATATATATAATTTCTTAAAACAAAAATATTCTTAAGAATGAAGGCAATATCCTTTTGATTGGGAACTCTAATGCTCGAACAACCACTAACCAAGCTACTATGTTAAGTAACAACTTTAACCTCGACCCCAACTACTATGTTAAGTAACAACTCTAACCCCGACCCCTTGTGGCTTGATGAAGATGGTAACTTAACTAATAGATTCAAGAGAAAATATGAAGACATGATCGAGAACTTATTTAACACCGAGCTCCTCAAACTTTGTAGTTCCCAGGACCTAATCATTTGTAATGGTATTAATAAATGGCCTCTCTCCAGTCAAATGACCTATTTCCATGGGTTGGGTAGCGGCTTGTGGATTATGTGATTTTTGACATCCATGTCCTCAACCATATTACAAACTTTGAGCTTCTTAATGGGTACGAGCTTGACTCTGATCACAAAACTTTGTCTTTATCGCTCAATCTTGCTATGCATACCATCCATATGCAGGAGAACAGGGTACGAGCCTGAGTCTGACCACAAACCTTTGTCTTTATCGCTCAATCTTGCTATGCATACCATCCACATGCAGGAGAACAGTGAAAGCAAAAGTCACATTCACTTCGATAGAAGTAAGGTTGACCTTTTCTTAAGGGATTTGGAAAGGGATTTAGGCTCCCTGACTTATAATAACAACATTGACCAAATATATTACCATTTTACTACTACCCTTTCCACCACCATTAGCAAATTCTCTAATAAGACTTCATATAAGAAAAATACTAGAACCTCCAATCCTTGGTATGACAAAGACTGTAAGATTGCCAGGAAAGCAATCAGAGACGCCCCTAATGAAAGCATTAAGCTCCATAATATAAGTATTTACAAAGCTCTCATTAAGAGGAAGAAGAGGTCATATATTAATAAGAGACAAGAGCATCTTCTCCACCTTTCTAAAGTTGCGCCCAGAAAGTTTTGGCGGAATGTGCTTGTTCGTAAAACTAAAGATAATCATTCTATCCCCTAGAAAATTGGGATAACTATCTTAAACACTCCTAATAAGGATGATATTTTTTCTCTAGAAGATGTTGAGTCTGAGATTAATAAGTTCGCTAATGGGAAAGCCAAAGATATTAAAGGTTACCAAGCTGAGATCTTTAAAATGGGAAAATCTATCCTCATTCCTCATCTTCACAAGCTTCTCAATTTGGTTGTAAAACATGGCTTCCCTAAGCTTTGGACACAAAGCCTTATTGTGCCTATCTTCAAAAATGGGGACAAAAGCGTTCCCTCTAATTACAGGACCATTATGATTAGCCACATCCTAGCCAAGCTTTATGGGCTCATTCTGGAAAAAAAAATTAGCCTTTGGCTTGAGAACTAGAGTAAAAGAGCTAAAGGGCAAGTTGGTTTTAGGAGACATCACTTGACCATCAACCACCTTGTCACTCTTAGGATCATCGCAGAGGAATGTCGCAATAGCAAAACCGATCTCTTTTGCTCTTTTGTGGGCTTTAGAAAAGCTTTCGACAGTGTCCCCCGAAATAAGCTCTGGGAGAGGCTTGAAGAGATCATGGTTCCTCTTGAATTGAGGATTTTTTATAATCCACCTCTATGAGATTGTCATTGCCAAGCTTAAGACCAACGAAGGGTGGTATAAAGATATTAAATGCAATATCAGGGTTAAGCAAGGTTGTCCCCTTTCCCCTACCCTTTTTGGTATTTACATCAGGTTGCACTAGTATTATCATTACTCTTCTCCTTTATGCTGATGATATCGTTCTTCTTGCGAGGAGCCATGATGACCTAGACAAGCAGCTTAAGACTCTTCATGTCTACTGCTCCAAGATGGGTATGAAAATTAATACTGACAAGACTAAAGTCATGATCATTGAATCCAAAAAGATCACCGATGGTAGTTTTTTCTATGATAACCATTGTCTTGAGCAAGTTTCTTCTTATAAATATTTGGGTATTGACTTTCCTCATCAGCTTAACTGGAGTTATAGCATTGAGAAAAGAATTATTGGAGGTTGGAAATCTTGTTATGAGCTTAAAAACAATTGTAAGCCAGTCGATCTTTACATTTGGAGTAAAAGAAGGTTCCTCTTTGAGATTCTCGTCACCTCAGTTATCTTATATGGATGTGAAGTTTGGGGTTGCAGTATATCTAGGGAGTTGTGGAGAAAGATTGAGATGATCCAAAAGCAATTCATAACATATAACCTCAAGATAAAGGGAAATACTCCCTATCCTATCCTCTTGATCGAAACTGGCCTGTCGCCCATTGAAAGTGCGGCTATGTTTAGTATCTAGTGTATAAAAAGAAGCTTCACAATATGGAATCCAAGAGGCTCCCACACTTTATTTATAACTTTTGTCAAAACCCCGACCTGCGCCTCAAGTGCGGGTGGCATCAGGATGCTCAGTCTTGGCTCAACTTTTGGGGGATTAAGGAGGAGATCATCATGGGAAGCAAGGACAGTATCAAAGATATTATTACCTCTAGTTTTAAGGACAAGATGTGGGATTCTAAGGAGTTAGAGGGTAAAAGGAAGCTAAGGTACTATAAGGAGGTGAACAACCCCACCCTTGATAAGCAGAATTAACTCTCTATGTTGACTAGCACTAAGAAGAAAATGAACATTGCTAGGATTAGAACTAACTCTCATGAGCTTCGGAGTGAGACTGGGCAGTGGTCTACTCCCAAGACTCCCTGGGACAATATAATCTGTCATATTTGTGATACTAAGAAGGTGGAAGATGAAAAGCATGTCCTTTTAGAATGCCCGGTTCTTGCTCGCATCCGCTCTCAATTCCCTATCATCAGCCACACCTCCAATCTTCTTGACTTATTAAGTTAGCCCAACTATATTGATCTTGGAACACTTATTTCCCTGCTCCTGGATCACAAAAACAAGATTTTGAAGAATGACAATTAGACTCTCCTTTCTCGAGGTTTGATAGACCACTTTGATCTTAGTGGATGTTAATCATTATCATAATTTTAAATATATATATATGAATAGTTAGTGGTGAAGCAGAAATAATGTTCTTCCATTACAGAGAGAGATACTTGTTTCTCAAACTATCTCACCTCCATTAGCTCTTTGAATAAAAAATCATTAGAGACAACAACTTAAATATTAGTTTACATTATTATTATAATAGAAATTTTTTAAAATAAATATTCTGAAGTTAAATATACTTTTTTAAATTTTTATTTTAACAAAATTATTATTGATTTATGTTTTTTACAAATTTTAAAGAAAGATTGTACGACAACTTATACTTATCTCTTAGAAATAAAATATTGATGAAATGAAAGTGACTAAGTTAGAAATATGAAGAAAAAAAAAAGAAATGATTTCAATAATGAAAATAAAAATAAACAATGTAATTACATTTTTAAAAATAAAATAAATTATAGATAAACAAAAATAACATATGGAATAATTAAATATTTATGCCACTTGTATATGGGAAAAGAATGCTAGATTTGCTGCTAAGAGAGGATGCTAGATTTTGGACTCTTTGTATTACAATATTGAAAATTTAACGAAAAAAATATTCTTCATAGTCATTTTTATAAAAAGATGTGATAAATTTTTTTTATTAACATATTTGTATTTTATAAATGACCCTGTATTATTATTTGTATTATTAAAAAGCATTTTTTTGGGGCTACTTACGTTACTTCTCATTCATGTGGCAAAGTCCCCTACGTTACTTCTCATTCATGTGGCAAAGTCCATTTCCTATGGAGTTCCATTTCTTCCACAAGCATCCTGTTCAATCCTTGAAGTATGTAATTGATAAGCACTCGCAACGGCAATAGTAGGAATAATGCATTCCCGGCAAAGTCCGATGGTAACGTGGTTACTTGGATTGTCTAATGGGCACCTCTATTGCCAAAGTGTAGATGTGGTAGCTGATTGGATCAATTGAGTGGATGGGGAAAGATGGAAATACTCACTTTTTGTGGGCCTGGGGTTGAGTGAGGAGTGTGGTTTCCCATTATAGTTGAGAATTGAATTGAATTGAATTTGATCGTATATTTTGGAAATATTTTAGAATTTTATGAAAGAGTAAAATTAATTTATGTATTAAATTACGAAATATTTTTAAAATCTCAAAATAATGATACATAATTATCATTTTTTATATTTTAATTGTAAAATAAGCACCATTTTTAATTAGAGAATCTTAACTTTGGACCTTATGTAAGGAGAAAGTTGTACTTGGATTGTAAGATAACCACCATCATTAGCTGGATGGTCTTGCGTGTGGACTCTATGCAATGGAAAATGTTTGTTGAACTAGTTGAGGATGACTTGGTGAGTAGTAAGTGTAGTGGATTAATTGTATAATATGGTCTCTAAAAAGCAGGATGATTATATAATCCCAATGGCCTTTGATTCAAATTGGTACCAACTCAACAAACTCAATTGAATTGATCCTAGGATAAGGTGGTTTGATTGAGATTTGATGGCATGATAATACATCTCAGATTACAAATTTAAAAATCTATACATTTTGCAAGGTGTGTCAATATTTGCATCATCATATTTTCAAATATTCATTTCTCTCTATCATTTTCTATTATACATTCATCAACCATATGTTAAGTGGTTAAGTTAATTATCTATTTCCAAGGACAAATCATCAGTTGTATGTTAAGTGGCCACTCTAGTTACCTATTTTCAAATATTCATTTATCCCTATCATTCTCTATTGGACATTCATCAACCATATGTTAAGTAGTTAAGTTAGTTACCTATTTCGAGGGACAAATCATGAGGTGTATGTTAAGTGGCCACTTTAGTTACATATTTATTACTAAGTTGGAAATAGGAATATATAGGAAAATGTTAAAGAAAATGAAAAATTGTTACTATAATAAAATTTAATGCACTTAGTTACCTATTAGTTATTATAAAAATAGTTGAGTTGGAAATAAGAAAATACAGGAAGAAGTTAATTTAAAAAAACACAATAAAATTAGTGTAGCCATATAAATTAAATGGCTAATAAATGCCTCAGGTATCAATCCATAATAAGCATCAAAACACTTATTTCATAACACATCTCATATTGTTAAATTTAAAAAAATAAATCATAAAACTAACTAAATTATAACTTTATTATTATTATAATAAAAAGAATTAATATATAAGTTAAATATATATACATTTCAAAAAATATGGGACAAGATTCTTATGTATAGAGACATAGTCTCACTTTACCATGGAGATTCTTAATTAAAGCATTGTCTATAAGTGACACTTTTTGAAAAGTTTTCCCAATCTAATTTTTCTAGAATTCTGGAGGGATCGATTCAACACTAATTTTTCTAGAATTCTGGAGGGATCGATTCAACACAAATCAAGATTTCACCACATTTTTTTCCTAGGGTTGTAGCTAGAAATCCGCAAGAAACTCCAAAAAATCTCACATATAGACAACTTCATTTGTAAATTGACTTTGTTACAATATGGGCCAATACCATGGATTGTCATTACCACATGCCCAAAAAAAAATCACTAGTTTCATATGAAACAATTTTTTTAATTAATTAATTCAATTAAAATAACAAAAAATACATAACTCTTTTAAAGTTAAATCTCAAATGTTGAATTGTATATACTCTTATGAATATACTAGAATATTTTATGGAAGTTAAATCTCTACCATCTATTTAATAATCATTGATAATTAAATTTATATTTTAAAAATATTATTCTAAAATAAATTTACCTAATAACATAATCATTAGTTAAACAGTGAATTACAAAAAATATATATTAAAAAAAACTATCTTATTAATATAAAATTTTAAAATGTTGTACAACATATTTAGCAAAACATAAATTAATATAAAATCTCTCAAGCATCACTCTTTCTATATCATTATTATTTAAACGAAATAAATATCATAAACTTATAAATCATATTGATTTTATCTCAATTTCTTATAGGTTAAGAAAACATATTTACTTGTTTAGTTACATAAACCTAAAAGAAAACCTATTTACTTGTTTAAACAAAAGATAGTTACATAAACCTAAAAGAAAAGATATTTAATAACTAAAAGAAAACCTATTTACTTGTTTAAACAAAAGATAGTTACATAAACCTAAAAGAAAAGATATTTATTTGTTTAAACAAAAGACAGTTACATAAACCTAAAAGAAAAATATTTACTTGTTTAAACGAAAGATAATTACATAAACCTAAAAGAAAAATATTTACTTGTTTAAAGAAAAGATAGTTACATAAACTTGTAAAATAAAAGATAGTTACATAAACTTGTAAAACAGGTTCACTTCATTTTTAATATTTAAAAACTATATTTACTTCTTCAAACATATCATCTATACATCTTAATATTTTTTATATGATTAAAAAACAATTATTTATGAAAAAAATTATGTAGGATCACAATCTTCCTCTATACATCTTAATATTTTTTATACGATTAAAAAACAATTATTTATGAAAAAATTATGTAGGATCACAATCTTGTAAAACATACAACTTCATTTTAATAATATTTTCTTAAAAATCAATTAGCCATTCATCTATACATCTTAATAATTTTTTTATATAATTAAAAAACAATTATTTATTAAAAATTTGTGTACGATTACAATCTTGTAAAGCATACAACTTCATTTTAATAATAATTTCTTAAAAAACAATCGGCCATTAATTAAATCATGCTAAAAGTTTAGAATGCATGTGTAACCTGACATCACAAGTTCCAACCATACAAAGTGCATAGACAGCTAATCAGTAAAAAGTCAATGTATGCATGTGTAACCTGACATCACAAGTTCCAACCATACAAAGTGCATAGACAGCTAATCAGAACAAAGTCAATGTTGCTATCACAGAAAATCGAAGGGTTCGATTAACTAGGTCAAATGGTTTCATGAATTTTGTGAAGTTATTATATATATATATATGAGAGAGATGATAATGATTAGGGTTTAAGATTAATATGGTTTATTAGACTTAAAAAAAAAGAGTTTAATTATTATTTTTCAAAATTTTATTTTTGTGATCAAAAAATATGGAAAGAAGTGTTTTCAGATAGCTATAGTTGCATTGGGTTAATAAGTCAAGAAGATTGAAGGTGTGGTTGATGATAGGGAATTGAGAGCAGACGTGGGCAAGAGCCACACAGTCTAAAAGGAAGAGCTTTTCATCTTCCACCTTTTTAGTATCACAAATCTGACAAATTCCATCATCTCCGAAGCTCATGAAAGTTAGTTATAATCCTAGCGATGTTTATTTTCTTCTTAGTACTAGTCAACATAGAGAGATAATTCTAGTTTTATATATATGTATATATGATTTAATAAAAAATTATTAGATTTTAGATTTTTGTCATCAATATTGACAATGAAATTATTTTTTGGATTAATATTTTTATGATGTGATTAATTCGAAAAGTTAGTTATAATCCTAGCGATGTTTATTTTCTTCTTAGTACTAGTCAACATAGAGAGATAATTCTAGTTTTATATATATGTATATATGATTTAATAAAAAATTATTAGATTTTAGATTTTTGTCATCAATATTGACAATGAAATTATTTTTTGGATTAATATTTTTATGATGTGATTAATTCGAAAGACAATCTTATTATTGGGCGGAGAGGTTCTCCAACCCATTATGGGTAGATCTCACATAAACATGTAAACGTAAATGTAAATGTAATGTTTAACATTTAACATTTTTAATCTAATGTGGGTCCTATTTAGAAATCAATCTAATTATTATTATGTATAAACACAATATAAATTTAAAATATAAAGAGGTTTATGAACACTCAAAAATAGGTATGGTAAATAAATAAAAATATAAATAAAGTGGAGGTACGGTAAATAAATAAACCATTTTTTATACTTACTCCAAAAGTATGGTGAATAAATAAAAATATAAATAAACTAGAGGTATGGTAAATAGATAAAATCTTTTTATATATATATATATTTATTCCATAAACTTCTTTATATTTATGAAGACTCAAAAAAAAGTTTTATTTAGGTGACGCTTGTGGACCAAATACCATTTTAATATCATGAGCTAAATACCATATTTATAAAAGAGGTATGGTAAATTAATAAAAATATAAATAAACCAAAGGTATGGTAAATAAATAAAACATTTTTTTTATATTTACTCCATAATTCACTTTATATTTAACACTCAAAAAAGAGTTTTTATTTAGGTGAAGCTTATGGGCCAAATACCAAGGGCCAAATTATTATTAATACTATGCAAAAAGACATTATTAACCCTAATATTAATATTTATAAAAATAAGTCCTCTGGGGTAGCTCAAGTGGCGATGGGCGTGGAAATGAAGTCTCACCGAACCAGAGATCTTGGGTTCGAATTTTGTGCTACCCTCCCCCCGTAGCTGGGTAAATAATGGACATGAATTCGAATCTTGTGCTACCCTCCCCCCGTAGCGGGGTGAATAATGGACATGTAAACATGCAAATCGGAGTCCTGCCAAGCATGGTGAATAATGGACATGTAAACATGAAAATAGGAGTCCTGCCAAGCATGGGTTCGAATCTTGTGCTACCCTTCCCCGGGTGAATAATGGACATGTAAACATGAAAATAGGAGTCCTGCCAAGTGCTACCCTTCTCCCGTAGTGGGGTGAATAATGGACATGTAAACATGAAGTCCTGCCAAGCATGGGTTCGAATCTTGTGCTACCCTCCCCCTAGCAGGGTAAATAATGGACATGTAAACATGAAAATAGGCGTCCAAGCATGGTGAAAAATGGACATGTAAACATGAAAATAGGAGTCCTGCCAAGCAACCCTTCTCCGGTAGTGGGGTGAATAATGGACATGTAAACATGAAGTCCTGCCAAGCATGGGTTCGAATCTTGTGCTACCCTCCCCCCTAGCAGGGTAAATAATGGACATGTAAACATGAAAATAGGAGTCTTGCCAAGCATGGTGAATAATGGACATGTAAACATGAAAATAGGAGTCCTGCCAAGCATGGGTTCGAATCTTGTGCTACCCTTCTCTTGTAGTGGGGTGAATAATTGACATGTAAACATGAAAATAGGAGTCGTGCCAAGCATGGTGAATAATGGACACATAAACATGAAAATAGGATTCCTGCCAAGCATGGTGAATAATGGACACATAAACATGAAAATAGGAGTCCTGCCAAGCATGGTGAATAATGGACACATAAACATGAAAATAGGAGTCCTGCCAAGCTTGGGTTCGAATCTTGTGCTACCCTTCCCCCTTAGCGGGGTGAATAATGGACATGTAAACATGAAAATAGGAGTCCTGCCAAGTGCTACCCTTCTCCCGTAGTGGGGTGAATAATGGACATATAAACATGAAAATAGGAGTCCTGCCAATAATGGGCACATAAACATTAAAATAGGAGTCCTGCCAAGCATGGGTTCGAATCTTGTGCTACCCTCCCCCTAGCAGGGTAAATAATGGAATGTAAACATGAAAATAGGAGTGGTGCCAAGCATGGTGAATAATGGACATGTAAACATGAAAATAGGAGTCCTACCAAGCATGGGTTCGAATCTTGTGCTACCCTTCCCCCGTAGCGGGGTGAATAATGGACATGTAAACATGAAAAAAGGAGTCCTGCCAAGCATGGGTTCGAATCTTGTGCTACCCTTCTCCCATAGTGGGGTGAATAATGGACATGTAAACATGAAAATAGGAGTCCTGCCAAGCATGGTGAATAATGGACACATAAACATGAAAATAGGAGTCCTGCCAAGCATGGGTTCGAATCTTGTGCTACCCTCCCCCCTAGCAGGGTAAATAATGGACATGTAAACATGAAAATAGGAGTCCTGCCAAGCATGGGTTCGAATCTTGTGCTACCCTCCCCCATAGTGGGGTGAATAATGGACATGTAAACATGAAAATAGGAGTCCTGCCAAGGTTAAAAAAAATATTAAGGGCCGAGAGGATCAAATATCTTGATATGAAAACTAGCATCAAGTGGAGAAAGATTTGATCTCTCTCAACCCTTGATAGATCCAAAGTAAAAATAAATCTTTAAAAAGAAATTGTTATAATTATAAATTTAAACAATTTAATTTAACAAGAAATTGTTGTAATTCTAACTTTAAGCAATTTATTTTAATAAAAAATTATTGTATTGGTAAATTTAAACCATTTATTTTAATAAGAAATTATAAATTCAAACAACATAATCAATACACATTTAATTTTTTAAAATATTAAATTTATTTACATATTTATATATTTTAAATAATAAAAATTACAATTTTCACTTAAAATTGTATCATTAAATTTGAAAAAGCAAACCAAAATTGTCAAGTAATTATAGTGGACCAATTTATGCACACAACCATAACCATACAAATAATTTAGGTGGATGTATATAAAGACAAATGTATAAATAATAAATGTGAGATTCTTTGGATGGCTTGTGGACAAATTGAATGGAACATTTTATGTGGCATAAGGATTCCAACTAGAAGCATAAGGAATCAAAAGCACATGCGTTTAGAAAAGATTATTGATAGCTGTTACAGTTTTTTTGGGTTGCGTTTCTTTATGGTTGAGGGGAAGTTTGTGGACTTTGTTATTTATTTATTTATATGATTTTTGACGTAAATGTGTTGTTATGTGAATTTGGATATGGTATAGAATAATAATTATATATATAAGTGTGGTAGGGGAGTGTAGTTTTGTTTTACTCAAGTCGACATCATCGCTTCTGCTTGGTCTATACCTGCTCGCATTGGTGCTTCCCTCTGAGGCGGAACACTCTCCTATCGATGTATTTTTATATCCCACAGCTTCGGCAGATCACTTAGTCTCGTTCATCTTCGGCGCATGAGCGCTCGATCAGTGAGCTATTACGCACTCTTTCAAGGTTGGCTGCTTCTAGGCAAACCTCCTGGTTATGATTTTAGAAAAAAATGTAAATTGATATATGAAATAGAAAAGTTAATTGTTTATTAAGAGATATGGACTTGTATAAATTTTTGGTGGGTAGTAACCACTACTAAGTTGACATATTTATATTTTTACTCCTATATGTTAATGTATTGAAGAAAACATAACTCTCGTATATTTATTTTTATTCATTTTATGTAAATAGTTGCTTAAATTATGGTGGGTCGTAAATTATGGTAAATAGGTTATTTACGTGAGTATGGACTATTTTCACGGATTTGAATTGTGAAGCTTAGCAATGAAAATTTATTGCACAAATACTTAAAAATCTTAGCATAAATATTGCAATTACATCCACAAATTATGGCAAAAAAAACACTGAGAGGATTATCTACATAGCACAAATGTTGTACCAGCAAAGTTATGGTCCAATCAAATGTTTGAGAAATATTTTTTTCAATAATATTGAAAAATAAATATTTGTTTTTCAAAGTTCAACCTTATAATTTGGATTGGTCAATGCTAAACTAATAGTAGTCAAGAGGCAAATCCTAGTCAATAGGCAAATCGATTGCTATAGTCCTGCCATGGTAGAGACTAATAAGTGTTATTGTAGTGGTGATATTTTCAAGGTAAATTTTTACATTAAGTTCAATGTTTTGAAGGGAGATTATTTAAGTCAATTAGTTATTATATCAATATGTAGCTAGAAATAATTTTATGTAGACCAAACACCCCAGAAACAACCCCTTTAAAAATCAATGCATTTTAAAAAAATAGATGAATATTAAGGTAAGATAAAATGTAACTCTAAACAAAAGTGAGATTTGATAACTTTATTTCCATCCATACAATTGGGACAACGCTAATTTTAGTATTATACACTGTAGTGGTTGTTTTTAAGACCAGGAGTACTAAGGCCTTCAAAATTCATTGAGAAAGATTAATATTAAAGTATTTATATGTGGCTAGGAAGTTGTATTTGAAAAATGGTAGCAATTTGGTGATCTTATATTTTGTTTTTACTCTGTTAAAAATGTGCAATAGGAATTGTATTTGATATGGTATTCTTAGCCAGTTTATTTGCGTATGTCACTTTTTATATGCTTAACATATTCAATGAATTGCAAGTTTCTTGGAACTTACTTCTTAATATTTTAGTTGGATAGTGCTTAAAGGATTTATAAGTTAATGGATTACATATTAGTGGATTAGTAGCAAGATCAAGAAATGATAAATATATTCAAGCATTGTTTATCATTTTTCACTATATTTAATGGTAATAGTTAAGGATTAAATGTGTTAGTGATAACGACATTTTAGTTGGCTGGTTGTGTTAGTTTTTGCTGCATCAAATGTGTTTTAGTCACGAAACTTGGTGGAGAGGCTAGAATACATGATGTCTCCATAACCCAGAAATCGTTTCTTGAAATTCCACCTAGAGATGACTTAATTAGACCATTAACTTTTTTTTAATGTTTCCTAAGTCTAAAATTAGGAAAACTAGTTAATTAATCATAATTAATTAATTCAAGGTGAGACTTCTCTAGAAACTCACACAGATAAACTCCGATATGATCCTAGCCCTTAATTAACTTTTAATATTGGTCATTGGTGATCCAACAAAGGATTATAAGAAGAAGTCGATGGGCACTTGGAGAACACACTTGAGACAATTAAGTAGTTCAATTTCCTTGGCAAATCGATTTCTAAAGAGTAGCAGCGGTTGCTGGACAGCCAAAGATTGAAGCAGAGACAGTGAGGGGCATGGACAGTGATCTAGAGGATGTTTTCCAGATCTAGAGAGGCAGTAGCAAGTGGCAGAAGTGATCCACGTAAAAGTAGCATAAGGACTGCGTAGTAGCTGAAGTAGAGCAATTCGATTTAGTTGGGAAGGAAGTCGATTTAGCTTCCAGAGGCCGGGAAAGTCTTCCAGAGGTTTGGGAAGTCACTTCTAGCAGTAGAGAGAGGCAAGACGCCTTGATTGTAGGCTGATCTAAGCCACACGTGTGATAGGAAGCCCAAGGACTGTGTAGAGGGCCTACGCTGGGGTTTGGACGACAAGTTTTCCAAGAGGAGCCAATGTTGGGATTGCTTGTGGAGTGAGGGGATTTCTTCTCTTTAATTATTTTTGTTAGTTACTTGTTGTTTGGATTGCCAGTTGGGCATCCATAGATTTTACTCAGATTTCATTGTTGCATAATAATAAAATCCTTAGTTGTTGCATCAATTTTCTTAAGTTGGGTTTTTTTGGGGACTTTTGTCCAAAAGAAATTGTGTCATATTTTTATGTGTGTGTGTGTGCGCTATATTTTCTCAGTTTCTAGCATTATTTTCTTTCACAATTTATTTGTGAAAATCACAATTTGAATTATTTGATATTTGTCATAGTAGACAACAAATAAATTGCTAAATAAATTAATAGTTAGAACTAATTTCTAGTTGTTGTGATAAATGAAATTTTCACATGGTATCAGAGTGTGAGTGATCAGCCGGGAAGCTTAGAAGTAGAGGAGAGAATTTCACTATTTAGAGAGATAATCATGCTGAAATTCTCAGACGCTGTGCATATCAATTTTCACTATTGGGGCAGGAGATCGATTTTCAATTGCAAGTTCGTAGAAAAGTCGATTTTCCCAGGATAGTGATTCCAATAGTTAGAAGGAGCTGCAACAAATTGGATTTTCGCTAAGAATATTTCTGGTTCGATGCAGAGGGTTTTGCAACAAAAAAATCAACGTCGGGTGGAAGAGAAAAGCACACACAAAAGAGAGAAAATTTCTCCCAAGGGACTTTGATTTTCAAAAGTTTGATTTTTCTAGGCAGATTGGCAGTAGCTAAGTGCAAATTTCATCACTCCAGAAGGGAATGCGTATAACATAACCAACAACCAAGCAGAGGGAAATAGTGATTTTTTGACAGGTTCAGAGATGGCCATAACATGGCTTAGATATCAAGATAAGTTGAAGGGAGCCTCCAACTATGTCATCTAGAAGGCTAGGATGTCCTTCTAGATGAATATGGCTTGAAAGCCTATGTGGAAAATGTTGTAGCAGTACCCAGGATGTGGATCAGTTGAAGGAGTACAAAAAGGAAATGGTGAAGGTGAAGTGGATGATTTTGGATGGAGTCCGAGATCATATAGTCTCACACATTTCTGGCAAGAATACTTCCAAGGAAATGTCCAAGGAAATGTGGGTAGCTCTCTCCACATTATATCAAAGTTCTTCCAAGTAGTGGAAGATGTTTCTCCAAGAGAACCTGAGAACCATCATGATGTAAAAGGGCAAAGGGATATATCCCTTCCTCACTCAGATTCAAGAGGTCCAAGATCAACTTACATCCATTGGGGAGGCACCCCAACCCATTGAGCTTGTATGACTGGCACTAAACAATGTATTAGAGGATTGGCAAGTATTTTTCTAAAGCATATTGGGCAGATACACTTTTCCTGGTTGGGATAGGATGTGGGTCGATCTACGATAGGAGGAGTTAAGGTAGGCTCTAGTAAAGAGTACCATCAACGACAGCATAAACAAGGTCATGAAGAGTGATAAGGAAGTTGAGAATGCAACCCTAACATCTAAGAGTCCCATCTAGTGACAGGGGGAACATAAGAAGAAGAAGAAGGACATGTCAAAGGTCAAGTGCTTCATATGTGGTGAGCCTGGTCACTTCAGTACTCAGTGTTTTCTCAAAAATAAGGACAAGTAGGAGAATCAAGACTAGGTGGCAGCTTCAGCCGAGATAGACAAGTTGTCTTATAGGCTGGAGGAAGACTTTGCTATGATGGTAGCCATACCTCCAGGAGTGAGGTGGGGAGACATGGAGCTATTTTCCAAAACTGCAGAAGATTTGACAGGACCCTTTGAGGAATCCACCTCATAGGATCATTATCTGGCTATAGGGGTCCACAATGTTCAGTAACATGATAGATCAGTGTCAGAGATGCAATCAAATTCAAAAGTGACAATTTCAAACTAGTTAGGTGTTGGGGAGTGCGGTGTAGACTGGCACAATGCAAAGTTAGCAACAATGCAGATTCCTTAGTGGACAGTGCAATGGTTAGTAGCAATCAGATGCTCAAGAGATAGATGCATCGTACTGAACATAGTTGGTTAAATATTTAGGATGCTTCTCAGTTGCAGCAACAACATATGAGAGGGAGTTGTAGTGCAGATGCAGAGTTGGCAGCAGTATGGCAGAGTCAGAAGCAACATGGATGCAACATCAAAGATGCACAGTAGTTGGTGGGTAGCAACAACCGAACATCAACAGTGTGACATAGGATGATATAGAGACAAAGTGTTGTGGCAGGGTGTGCAACACTAGAACACAATCCTCACTAAGAGGGAGTGCTAGTTTTTGTAGCATCAGATGTGTTCTAGTCACGAAACTTGGTGGAGAGACTAGAATACATGAGATCTCCATAACCCATATTTTTTTTTTGGAAATTCGACCTAGAGATGACTTAATTAGATTATTAACCTATTTTTTAATGTTTCCTAGGTCTAAACTTAGGAAAACTAGTTAATTAATTAGAATTAATTAATTCAAGGTGAGAATTCTCTAAAAACTCACACAGATTGACTCGGATATGATCCTATTCCTTGATTAAGTTTTAGTCTTGGTTATTGGTGCTCCAACAAAGGATTATAAGAAGAAGTCAATGGGCACTTGGAGAACACACTTGAGACACTTGAGCAATTCGATTCCCTTGGTAGATCGATTTCCAAAGAGTAGCAGTGGTTGTTAGACAACCAAAGATAGAAGAAAAGATAGTGAGGGGAAGAGAAAGTGATCTGACATAAGTTTTCCACACCCGGAGAGGCAACAACAAGTGACAGAAGTGATCCACGCAGAGCAGCGCAAGGACTGTGCAATAGTTGAAGAAGAGTAGTTTGATTTAGTTGGGAAGGAAGCCGATTCAGCTTCCAGAGTCCGGGAAAGTCTTCCACAGGTCCAGAGGATAACTTCCAACAGCAGAGGCAGGAAATACGACTTGCTTGGAGGTTGATCTAAGGCACATATGTGAGAGGCAGTGCAATGGCTGCATGGAGGGCCTACGTTGGGGTTTGGACGACTAGTTTTCAAGGAGGAGCCAGTGTCAAGATTGCTTGTGGCATGAGAGAATTTCCTCTCTCTAATTATTTTTGTCAGATACTTGTTGTTTGGATTTCCTCCTGGGAATCGATAGATTGTACTCAAATTTCACTGTTTCATTATAATAGAATCCTTAGTTGTTGCACCAGTTTTCCCAAATTGGGTTTTTCTGGGGACTTTTGTCCAAAAACAGCTATGTCATATTTTTATGTGTGTGTGTGTTACATTTTCTCAGTCTCCAAAGGTATTTTCTTCCGTAGTTTATTTGTGAAAATCACAATGTGAATTATTTGATATTTGTTGTAGAAGATAATAAATAAATTGTTAAATAAATTAACAATTGGAAAAATAATTTCCAGTTGTTGTAATATATGAAATTTTCATAGGTTGATCAATGGTTAATTAGATTGTGAATTAGTGAATCAATGATTAGAGATTGTGTTGGTTAATAGGTTTGTTGATCCCACTGACCCATACTTATATAAAAACGAAACATAATACAAATACAAACATAAACAACGAGATGCAATATAAATAAAACTTCATTTCATTAATAGAAAATAATTGAAATATGTTTACATACAGAATGAAAATAAACTAGCTTGGATGATGGTAGTTTATCTCTAAGAAGAGATGTGGCGACTACATGCCTATGAACTATATTATAATGAGGCTCAAAGGCATATTTATTATTGAGAAATAATGGAAAACCCTAAACATCCAAAAAACTAACCCTAGGAGATGAAGTGCCAAAACTGTGGGCCCCGTTGGGGTAGGTTGGTACATCAACATCCTTGGCCGTAACTTTGGCATACGATCTTAGTTTGATGTGCACGATACCTAGTTATAAATATCTATTTGAGGACTACAATTTTCGACTGCAAACATCTATTAAACACTTTGGTTTAATCGTTTTCCAAAAAAACGCCCTATAGGGCCTTAAAACGACTCCGGAAGTTTAGGGCCCAAAAAACTGCCAAAAATAGTAAATTGCGCTATAATTAAGGAAATTGAAAAATTGAAAGAAACAATGGTGGATGTCCAAGTGGAATAGGCGAGTGGTCACAAACATCCACCTGGATTAGTTCTCCCCCCTTAGGAAGCAATGATCTCCATTGTGTTGAGTGCCTCCATGAGATGGGGAAACTTCTACTGAACTTGGTCCTTGGTGATCCACTTGGCTTGGTGCAGGATTTGGCCAACTTTGACAACCCGATACAGTTGGATATTTTGTTGGCGAGTGTTCTTGATATGTGTGTCCATGATCTTATATATTGTGGACTATTCGATGTAGCTTGGGTTGAGCTCTGTTGGTTTCAACTACTCAACAATGTCTAATGTTTCCATTAATGGGGGAAATTATGGTTGCATCCAGTTCATATTGAATACTGGGTGCAGGCCAAGGAATGGTGGAATGTTGAGCTCGAAAGAATTGTCCCCTACAACCTTAGTGATGGTGTAAGGTCCAAATTAGAGCGAGTGAAGCTTACAGTAGGCCCAAGCAAGGCCCTCCTTCTGTATATGTAACCAAACTTTGTTGCCCACTTGAAACTTGTGTGGCACCTGATGTTGGTCATGACGTTGTTTGTACTTAGAATTTTCTTTGTCTAATATGTCATGGAATTGCTGGAAAATGTGTTGAATGTGCTTAATTAAGTTGTTAGATCTGTCGGCTTCGGATTGGACATGAGCCAAATCTACCTGAGTAGCTGCAAGTGGTATGGCAACATCAATGGGACACAGTGGATGGAATCCCAGTCCCACCTAAAAGGGGTTATGGGTAGTTGAGTTGTGGAGAGATATGTTGTAGTTGTGTTGGACATAGGGGATGCTTTCATCTCATGTGTGTGGATGCTTCGAGTTGTACATGCGCAGGATATACACAATCATCCTATTGAAGACCTCTGTCTTGCCATCAGTTTGGGGATAGAAGGTCGTAGACTTAGTGAGCTTGGTATCTAACAACGACCAGAGGCTTGACAAGAATGCAATTAGAAACTTTTTGTCCTGATCTGAGATAATGTATTGTGGGATCCTAAAGTGTACCCACACTCATTCAAAGAATATTTTGGCAATGGATTCTACTGTCACATTCTTCTTGCACGCAACCAAAATGATCATCTTGGAGAATTTGTCAATGACCACAAAAACATAGCGATTTCCATTCTTGGTAGAAGGAAGGACCGACATGTAATCCATGGAGATGGATTCCCAGGGTTGTTTAGGAGTAGGAAGAGGAGTATACAAGCCTTGCTTCTTGATTATAGGTTTGGAAATGGAGCAAATAGTGCAGGATTTCATGTATTTCCCAACATCTCATTGAAGGTTTGGCCAATAAAAATACTTCTAAATCACTGCCACTACCTTTTCTATCTCAATATTTCCATCAAATTGATTGTAGTGTGCCTCCCAAATCATCTTGGCATGATCACTTGAAGGAACACAGAGGTGTCCTAGGTGCCATAATAACGCATCCTGGAGGTGAAAATATGGAATTTTCTTACCTTCCAGGAGAATGTAATATGTGGTGTCGAATTCTAGATCACTCTTGTAAAGACGTGGCCATTTCAAAGTATCGTGTCCACAAGAGTCAAGCACAGTGGTCAGTGCTAGTACCGACGGTCCGCTAAGGCAATCTACAACATTATTGGTGCTTCCCTTATTGTACTTAATGTTCAAATGGAATTGTTGCAGGTATGTGGACCATTTCTAATGGCAATCGTTCTGCAACTTTCCTTGTGTCTGTATGAACAATAGGGGTTGGTGGTCTGTGTATATGACTGTTTCCTTACCCAAAATGTAATGTTTCCATTGTTGGCAGGCCTACACAATGGAATACATCTCTTTGTCATAGGTGGGATACTTCTGGACTGTGTCTGAAAGTTTCTCACTTTGATATGCCACTGGATGGCCCTGCTGAGTATGAACTGCACCAATAACACAGTCACAGGTATATGTCTCAATCTCAAATGGTTGCTGCAAGTCTGGTAATGTGACCACTAGGACAAAGAAGAGGTGATGCTTCAATTTGGAAAATGCCTTCTGTTTGGATTCAAACCAAAATAACTTTGATTTCGCTCCACCCTTGGTGACTTGACTCAAAGGCCAAGTGATATGAGAGAACCCCAACATGAAACTGTAGTAGAAATTGGCAAGACCCAAAATGTTGCGGACCTCTGTTAGAGTGGTTGGGGCCGGCCAATCCAAAATAACTTGTATCTTGGCTGGGTCCACATGCACACCCTGCTCATCAATGATGTACCCTAGATATTGAACCTGGTTCATACCAAAAGTGCATTTCTCCAAATTGGCACACAATTTATGTTGTTGCACGGTTTGGAGGATCTATCGAATATGGTGGAGGTGCTCTCAAGATGTCTTCTAAATACATTACCGTGAATGAGTTGGTGAAGGGCCAAAAGATGTTTTCCATCAGCTTCATGAAGTTTGTGGGTGCATTCGTCAACCCTAAAGGCATGACCAACCATTTGAAAAGGCCCTCCTTGGATTTGAAAGTAGTCTTCCACACATAGGAGGGTTCGATTGGTACTTGGTGATAACCAGACTTTAATTCAATCTTATTGAAATATTTGGGCCCCTTGAGATGGTCCAAAAGTTCATCAATCTATGGGATTGGATACCTATTCTAGACAATGATCTTATTCAATTCCAGATAGCAGGGAAAATTTTAAGAACCCCCCCTAAATTTATAAATATAATAAATGGGCGAATCTCCATGGTATATAGGAAAAATGGAAGGCGATTTTATCAATAATATAATATGTATATATAATTTTTTGGCGAATCTCTCACCAGGCATGGCGAATATTTTACTCAATTATAAAATCTTGTAAGATCTTGGCGAGTCTTTCACTAAATAATAAAACTTTGTAAAGTCCTAGTGAATCTTAGCATAGGCTACATGCTGGTTTAATTCCCCCATTTAAATAGGCTACATTCCAGGTGAATACCATGGGTCAATACCATGTACCATTTTGGTGAATACCATGGGTCAATACCATGTGCCATTTTTATTTTTATTAATTCTAATATTAGGGTTAATAATGGTTTTTTGCATGGTATTAATAACAATCTAGTCCATGGCATTTGTCCCATAGTATTTTGGCCAAAGGTTTCAACTAAATATAACCCATTTTTTGAGTGTTAGTAAATATAAGGTGACTTATGGAGTAAATATAAAAAAATGTTTTATTTGTTTACCATACCTCTCGTTTATTTATATTTTTATTAATTTACCATACCTCTTTTACAAATATGGTATTTGGCCCATAGGATTCACTTAAATAAAACCTCTTTCTTGAGCCTTCATAAATAGAACGAGGGTTATGGACTAAATATAAAAAGAGGTTTTATTTATTTACGATACGTCTAGTTTATTTATATTTTTATTTATTTTACAAATATGGTATTTGGCCCATAGGATTCACTTAAATAAAACCTCTTTCTTGAGCCTTCATAAATAGAACGAGGGTTATGGACTAAATATAAAAAGAGGTTTTATTTATTTACTATAAGTCTAGTTTATTTATATTTTTTTTTATTTACCATACCGTTTGAGTAAGTATAAAAAGACGTTTTATTTATTTACCATACCTCCACTTTACTTATATTTTTATTTGTTTACACCGTTACATGTATATAAGGTGACTTATGGAGTAAATATACAATTTTTTTTATTTATTTACGATACCTCTCATTTATTTACATTTTTATTAATTTACCATACCTCTTTTATAAATATGGTATTTGGCCCATAGGATTCACTTAAATAAAACCTATTCTTGAAAATGGGCAAATGGATTCACTTAAATAAAACCTATTCTTGAAAATGGGCGAATGGAAGGTTGTAAGTCCTAATTTCAAGGGCTAAATTTACCTTTTTTACCCTCTCCCTTAAAATAAGGTGGGCTATTTGAGGTGATTTGTAAAAATGTACTATGATACAAAATATTCGCCCACTAAAAATTTAAAACCCCTTAATTTCACCAAAGGGCGAACATTCGCCCCTAAAATTATCCTTGCCAGATAGTCAATACAAAGTCTCCAAGTTTCATCCCTCTTCTGTACCAACATGATTAGACTCCACATGGTGATGAACTTGGCCCGATGTGCCATTTTTGCAACAACTCCCAAATCTACCTCTTAATTGCATCGTTCTCCAAAATAGAGCATTGATAGATCAGACTGTTTGGTAGCGACACACCGAGTGTTAGATCGATGGAGTGCTTGACCTGACAATGTAGAGGTACCCCTATGGGCGAGCTGAAGATGTCCCTATATTCCTCCATGACCTTGTTCATCTACTGTTGTCGTGCGGAGGATCCCTATCTAAAGGTCATGGATGTGGCCATGATATTCTTCTTTCCCTGAGGGCAAATCATAAGGAAGACAAATTTCCTGGTCTGGGAAATTATCTTATTGCATTGCTTCGAAGAGATCAAAAAGATGGCAGTAGGCATGATACCTCCAGTATCCTGTATAACTTATTTCCCAAAGAAATAATAACAGTACAAGGCCTAGACTCATACACAACATGATGCTTCCACAAGTATAGTTGTCCTAATAATACATCACAAACTTCAAGAGGAACAACATCACATAATACCTCATTTGTGAATGCCTTGATGTTGTAGGGAAGGTGACGATGCTGGCTAATATGAAGATCTCGTCTTTGGTGAAGCCACCTAATGGTGTAGGGTTGCAGGTGTGGTGTGGTCGACAGGGCCAATTGCTTCATGACCTCTGTTGATATGAGGTTATTTTGGCTTCCGTTGTCGAAAATGAACTGCAACGGAGAACCCTTCACCCACATTTGTGAGTGGAAGAATCGCTCCCCCTCCTTTGGTTCTTCGAGTCTAATCTTCTGGATCTTGGTGGTGGCAATGGTGGCACTAGGCTCCAAATCAATAATATACTTCCCTTTTTCATTCCCCTTGTCAGGTTCTGAATCAGAGTAAAAACATGCATTTGATTTGGAAGCTTTCAGCTTGGCCACAAGTGATTGCTTGGATCAACACTCACTTGTGTTGTGGGTGGGGCTCTTATGGAACTCACACCATTTCCCTATGTCCTTCTTCATCTTCATGGTGTTGTTATTTGCTTGTGGCTTCGAAAATTTTTCTTGGGTCGCCCCACCTTGGATTTATCCTTTGTTCTACGATTTGGGTGCGCCTTTCCCTTTATTCGGATTCACAGATCCAAACTCTCACTTCTTCTGTTTAAATTTATGCTTGTTCTTGATAGCATATCGATAGGCAACACCAAGTGAGGATATGTCTAGGAACTCCATCTCGTCCTCGATGTACTTGAGTACCAAATGTTTCTCAGAATCATTGATACCCAACTTCGTGCGCAAGGTATGAAAAATATTTGTGAACTCTCGCTCTTCTTCGTCCCTTTCCTACCACAACATGGTCCACTTTATGTATTTATCTTCATAGCTCCCGATAGGGTAATATTTTTCCTTGATGGTGTCTCAGAAAGAATTCCAAGTTGGTGAGACTAAAAAAATTGAGGGTTCCCTCTCATCCTTCTGTTTATAGTAGGTTTCCCACCAGTCCTTGACATGGGGGGCGACTTTAAGGAGTGAAAAAGTAATATTTTCCCGATTGGAAAAGTCATGAACTGGAAAATATCCTTCCAACATATTTAATCATCTATCTATGGTGTTTAAATCTATCTGGCCTTAAAATATGGGAATGTCAAAGTTAAATTGTACCTTAAAGGGAGTGGCACCTCTAGAGTGGTTGTTGGGTGAAGATGTGTCACCTGTGGATAACCGTCGAAGGATATGGGAAAAGTTATCCATCATTGCGTTCCTTTGTTGCTGAGGGCTTCCTCGAGCAACATTTTGAAAGGATCTCCTGCTCCCTCGTCCTTATTTTCTTCCACCACGAGAGGCCGTTGGTTCAACTACCTCGAGCCCAACTCCTTGTACCCTGACCTCATGTGGAGCATGCAAAGAAAAACAAAGAAAGACTAGAAAACCACTCTGATACCATTGATCCCACTGATATGAACTTATATAGGAATGAAACATAATATAGATACAAACATAAACATTGATATGCAATAGAAATAAAACTTCATTTCATTAATATCAAAGAACTGAAATCTGCTTACATATAGAATGGAAATAAACTAGCTCGAGTGATGTAGCTTATTTTTTAGAAGATATGTGGTGGCTACATGCCTCTGAGTTGTGTTACAATGAGGCTCGAAGGCCTATTTATTGTTGAGAAACAATGGAAAACCATAAACATCCAAAAAACTAACCCTAGGAGATGAAGCGCCAAAACTATGGGCCCTGTTGGGGTAAGTTGGTACATTAAATTCCCGAGGTCGTAACTTTGGCATACAATCTTCGTTTGACATGCACGATACCTCGTTAGAAATATCTATATAAGCACTAAAATTTTTGAATGCTACCATTAGTGAAAGACTCACATTATCTTGTTAAAAAAAAACATTATTTAGGGCCTTAAAATGGCTTTGAATGTTTAGGACCTGAAAAACTGCCAAAAATAGTAAACTACACTACAATTAAGGAAAATAAAAAATGAAAGAGAAAATGGTGGGGGTCTAAGTGGAATAGCAAGGTGGTCACCAATATCCACCTGGATCAGTCCTCCCCCCTAGGAAGGAATGGTCCCCATCCTGTTGAGTGCTTCCATGAGATGGGGAAACTTTTGTTGAACTTGGTCTCTGGTGAGGCCACTTGCCTTGGTGCAGGAGTTGGCCAGATTTGACAACCCAATACCATTGGATCTTCTGCTGGCAAGTCTTCTTGATCTGTGTGTCCATGATCTTATCACTTTTTGGCTTGTTCAATGCAGTTTGGGTTGAGCTCTATTGCGTCAATTGCTCAACAATGTTTGAAATTTATAACAAGGGGGGAAATTATGGCTGCAGTCAGTACACACTGAATACTGAGTGCAAGCCAAGGTATGGTGGAATACTAAGCTCGAAATAATTGTCACCTATAGCCTAAGTGATAGTGTAAGGCCCTTATCAGAGCGGGAAAAGATTGTGGTAGGCCTCAATGAGGTGCTCCTTCTGCAAATGTAACCAAACTTTATCACCCACCTGAAACTTGTGTGGCACCTGATGCTGGTTATGACGATATTTGTACTTAGAATTTTATCTGTCTTATATGTCATGGGCCTTCTAGCAGATGTGCTGAATGCACTCAATGAAGTTGTTAAATGTGTCGGCTTCAGACTGGACATGAGCCAAATATACCTTAGTAGCTGCAAGTGGTATGGAAACATCAATGGGACATAGAGGTTGGAATCCAAGTCCCACCTAAAAGGGCTTGTGGCCAGTTGAGCTATGGAGAGCTCTATTTTAGCTATGCTAGAAATAGGGGAGGCTTTCATCCCATGTGCGTGGATGATTCAAGTTGTACATGCATAGGATATGCACGATCATCCTATTAACAACCTATTTATGGCTATTATTTTGAGGGTGGAAGGTCGTGGACTTAGTGAGCTTGGTATCTAAGAAAGACCAGAGGCTTGAATAGAATGCACTTAGGAACCTGCTATCCCAATATGAGATAATGGATTGTGGGATCCCGAAGTGCACCCACACTCATTCAAAGAAGAGTTTGGTAGTGGATTCTGTTGTGATAATATTCTTGTAGGTTCCCAGAATGACCATCTTGGAGAATCTGTCGATGACCATGACAATACAGTCATTGCCATGCTTGGTAGAAGGAAGGCCTGACATGTAATCCAAGGAGACAGATTCCCAAGGTCGGTTAGGAGTAGGAAACATAGTATATAGGCCTTTCTTCTTGATTGTAGGTTTGGCAATGGAGCAGGCAGTGAGGATCTGATGTACTTCCCATGATCCTGTCGAAGGTTTGGCCAATCAAAATACTTCTGCAACATTTCCATTTTATTTTCTATCCCAAAATGACTAGTGACTTGAATTTAGTGTGCCTCCTAAATCATCTTGGCATGCTCTCTTGAAGGAACATAGAGGTGTCCCATGCATAATAGTGCATCCTAGAGGTGAAAGTCTAGAACTTGCTTAACTTCCAGTAGCATCTGATATGTGATGTTGAATTCTGTGTCACTCTTGTAAAGATGTGGCCATTCCAAAGCCTCGTTTCCAAGAGAGTTGAGCACAGTGGTTAGCGCCATGACTGACAGTTAGTTGAGGCAGTATGCAACATTATTGGTGCTTCTGTTCTTGTACTTAATATTGTTCAAATGGAATTGTTGCAGGTATGTGGACCATTTTTGATGGTGATCATTCTGCAACTTTCCTTCTGTCTGTATGAACTGTAGGGGTTGGTGGTCTGTGTGGATGACCGTTTCCTTCCCCATACTGTAATTCTTTCATTGTCGGCAGCCCTGCATAATTGAATACATATCTTTGTCATAGGTGGGATATTTCTAGAATGTATTTGAAAGTGTCTCACTGTGATATTCCATTGGATTCCCTAGCTGAGTAAGAACTGCACCAACAGAAGAGTTATAGGCATTTGTCTCAATCTCAAACTGTTGTTGCAAGTCTGGTAATGAGCATTGGTGCAGAGCAGAGGCGATGCTTCAACTCGGAAAACACATTTTGTTGAGATTCAGACCAAAATAGCTTTGCTTTCGCTTCACCCTTGGTGACTTGAATCAAAGGTTGAGTGATATGAGAGAACCCCAACATGAACCCGCAGTAGAAATTGGCAAGACCCAGAAAGATGCGGAGCTTTGTTAGAGTAGTTGGGGCTGGCCAATCCGAATAACTTGCATCTTGGCTGGGTCCACATGCACACCTCGCCCATTAATGATGTACCTTAGATATTAAACTTGGGTCATACAAAAAGTGAATTTCTCCAAATTGACACACAATTTGTGTTGTCGCAGGGTTTGGAGGACTTGTCGAATATGGTGGAGCTGCTCTTCCCAACTCTGGTTGAAGATTAGGATGTCATCGAAATACACTACCATGAATGAGTTGGTGAAGGGCCGCTAGATGTCATCCATCAGCCTCATGAATGCTACGGGGGAATTCGTCAACCTGAAATGGATGACTAACCATTCGAAATGACCCTCCTTAGATTTGAAGGCAGTCTTCCACACATCATAGGGTTTGATTGCTAGCTAGTGATAACTGAACTTCAAGTCAATATTGCTGTAGTATTTGACCCCCTTGATCTGGTCCAAAAGGTCATCAATCTTGGGATTGTACACCTATTCTGGGAAATGATCTTATTCAACACCTGATAGTCAATACAAAGTCTCCAGGCCCCATCCTTCTATTGTAGCTACCCGATCAGGCTCCCATAGGGTTATGAACTTGGCCTGATTTTCCATTTTTGCAACAGCTCCTGAATTTACCTCCTGATTTCGTCGTTCTCCAGAATATAGCGTTGATAGATCAGCACGTTCGGTAGCAGTGCACCCAGGGTCAGATCGATGGAGTGTTTGACCTAACACTATAGGAGTACCCCTATGGGTGAGGTGAAGATGTCCCTATATTCCTCCATGACCTTGTTTATCGGCTACTATCGTGCATAGGAGCACTGTCTAGAGGTCGTGGATGTGGCCACAATATTCTTCTTTCCCTGAGGGAAAATAATAAGGAAGAAAATTTCTTGGTCTGGGAAATCATCTTATTGCATTGCTTCACAGAGATCAAAGAATGGAG
Source organism: Pinus tabuliformis (assembly GCA_031772625.1). NCBI lineage: Eukaryota > Viridiplantae > Streptophyta > Pinopsida > Pinales > Pinaceae > Pinus > Pinus tabuliformis. The sequence goes on along the minus strand of CM062808.1, from coordinate 569,118,306 downwards.
GTAGACGATGCTACCTCTGGTATCCTGTATAACTTATTGCCCAAAGAAATAATAATATTGGAAGGCTGAGACTCATACACAACTTGACGCTTCCATAAGTATGGTAGGCCTAATAATAAATAAAAAACTTCAAGAGGAGGAACATCACATAGTACCTCATTTGTAAAGGGCTTGCTGTAAGGAAGATGGTCCTGTTGGCTGACGCGGAGATCTTGTCCTTGGTAAAGCCACTCGATGGTGTATGTTGGGTCCCTATAATACTAGTGATTACCCCATTAGTATTGTAATTGTACCCCTTATTAATAATGTTGTGCCCCTATTATCCCCATATTGTTATTACTGTGCCCCATAGAATCCCTCTATTGTGACTCCTTAGACTCCTATATATAGAAAGGAGGTTTTGTCATTTGTATCATCCAAGAATTGTTCATTTATGTAATGTAAAGGAGGTTTCCCCCTCGAAGAGGCTGAATTTTAAGGCGTTGATCTATCTTTTTCTTGAGCTGGTTTCATAACATTTGGTATCAGAGCTTTGGATTCTAGGGTTTCGCTGCTCCAAACAGGTCATCGTGGAATTTTTGCTATAACTTTTTTTCTGCGACGTTTCAGAAGCTAAAAAAAAACCCATTTGAGAAGACATCGCATTGAAGCTCGGATCTGAATTTCAGATCTTTTTGCACTATATTTGCGGAGATATGATCTGAGGAAGTTGGTCTTTTTGCAGACTCCTGAATTACATTCCAAACAGGTGACCTGGGGAAAATCGTCATAACTTTCTCTTTGGGCATCGAATTGAAATTTCGTAAGAAGGTATAGAAAGAGGACGGACTGCGGTTTCTTTTATATATTTTGTAGAGCCAGAGGTTGAAAAAGTGACTCGTGGCACGTCGTACAAGTTTGCTCTACTGAACTAGTCTATAATCAGGTCACTGTGGGAGATTTCGCATAACTCTTCCTTGGAGAATCCAATTTGGATCAGACTGGTGGCATTGGAAAGAGGAAAAAGAGGGCTACTGCAGGTCACAATTTTAGAACTGGATGATTTGAATGTACAGAGATACATCAGAGGCAATATTGAGCTCCTACAAAGTGAAAAAAGGTGTGTAGATTCTTTTAAATTTTTGCTTAAGATTGGTTTGAAATTTATTTTGAAGGAATTCAAAGGGCATAGTAGAGCATTATTATCGGTAACTGATGCCCCGAGGAAAGAAAATGCAAACACCTAGTAAGGAACCTGAAATCTCTAGCATGACTCATGAAGAAGAGGAAGAAATGCAACATGATATATCAAAATTACAAGACCAAGTGCAACAATTGTCCCTTACACAAAAATGAACAGAATCTAAGATGGATGGTTTAAATAAAGATGTAGAAGCTAAGATGGATGGTTTAAAGAAAGGTGTAGAAGCTAAGATGGACTGTTTATTGAAAGGTGTAGAAGCTAAGATGATTGACGTGGAAGCTAAGATGGATGATTTGAAGACAAACATGCAAGATTTGAAGACAGGCATGGAAGATTTGAAGACAGATTTAACAAAGTTTCTACAAGAAATGCTTACTAATGGTGAAAGGTAGTAAAGGAAACTCATGATGAGAACAAAAGAAATGTTAATCATGATTTCATAGACTCTAATGTTGGATCGAAGACCCACCACATTCCAAAAATTGATATGAGGAAGTTTGATGGCAAGGATCCCGCAACATGGATATTACAGATGGAGCAATTTTTCGATCTCAATAATGTAAAAAACACACAAAAGGTACGTATTGCAACTTTATATTTGGAGCCAAATCAGTTTGTATGGTATCAATGGCTTTGCTCTCGTAAACAATTTATCACTTGGGCAATTTTTACGGAAGAATTGATAGCACATTATGAGGATACAAAAAGCAACACTTTTTTTAGCCAATTGATAAGTCTCAAACAAAAGGGTTCAATAATGGAGCACATTGAGGAGTTCCAAAAATTGAACATAAGGGTAAAAAATATTCCAGAGGAGCATAGGATTGATGTGTTCATAGGGTCTTTAAAGGATAATATCCAACATGATGTTCGCCTTTGGGAACCTGATTCATTAGAGAAGGCATTCAGGTTAGCAAGAAAAATGGAAAGCAAAATTATGGCAACCAGGAAGCATACCACTCACAACTATAAAGATGGAAGTGTTGTTGCCCCTAGTCTTCCACAACCTATAAGGTTGACACCACAACAATTGGAAGAAAAAAGAGAAAAAGGGCTTTGTTACAGTTGTGATAGAAAATACACTAAAGGTCATAAGTGTGCTGAGAAGAAATTATTCTACATAGATTGTGAAGAGGAAGAAGAAAAGGAGCAAGAAGGGTCAAAAGAAGAGGATATACTCCAAGAACAAAGCCTAGATAAAGAAGAAAATAATCTGACCATATCTTGTAATGCATTGGCGGGAATTACCACTCCTCAAACCATCAAGATAGAAGGACAAATCAATAAGAAAAAGGTAATAGTGTTGATTGATTCAGGAAGTACCCACAATTTTATTCATTGTAAGGTAGCAAAAGAATTGAATTGCTTCTTATATCCAGCACTAGAGTGTCAAGTGATGGTTGCAAATGGAGGAACAATAAATTGCTTTGGAAAGTGCCATAATATCAAGCTATCCATGGGAGAATATGTATTGACTAGCCAAATGCTTTCCATTTCAATGGGAGGTGCTGATGTTGTACTAGGAGTCCAATGGCTACAATCCTTGGGTACAATAGCTTTTAATTTTCAAGAACTTTTCATCAAATTTTCTACGGAAGGAAAGGAAGTTGAATTAAGGGGTATTGCAGGGAAACCAGGAAAGATAATCAGCTCTAATGGTATGACAAAGCTTCTAAAAAAGGAACAAAGAGGTGTAATTGCACAATTATGTTCGCTAGATGTTTCCACATCGGAATCATCTATTTCTCTAGATCTCAAAAAAGTCCTGGACAATCATTCCAAGGTATTTGAGACTCCCAAAGGTCTCCCACCTATGAGTGATCATGATCATGCTATTCATCTGATTCCAGGAAGTGTTCCTCCAAACATCAGGCCGTACAGATATCCCTATGCCCAAAAGAGTGAAATTGAACGTATGGTTGCAGAAATGCTAGAGGCTGGTATAATTCAACCGAGTCAAATTTCTTTCTCTGCTCCAGTAGTATTGGTGCACAAGAAGGATGGATCATGGCGCATGTGTCTGGATTATAGGGAGCTCAACAAGCTCACTATTAAAGATAAGTTTCCCATTCCTGTCATTGATGAATTACTGGATGAATTGCATGGATCAATTTACTTCACCAAGTTGGATCTTCGTTCAGGATATCATCAAATCAGAATGAAGATTGAAGACATTCTGAAAACAACATTTAGAACTCATGAGGGTCATTATGAATTTTTGGTCATGCCTTTTGGCCTTACCAATGCACCTTCAACATTTCAAGGTTTGATGAATTCAATTTTCAAACCATTCCTTAGAAAATTTGTGTTAGTATTTTTTGATGATATACTAATCTACAACAAGTCTTGGAAGGATCATGTTGAACATGTTGACAGGGTGCTACAACTATTGGAGGAAAAACAATTATATGCAAAAAGATCCAAATGTTTCTTTGGAGTCCAAGAGGTGGAATATCTGGGTCATATTGTATCTCATGAAGGAGTTAAGGTAGACCCTAGCAAAATTAAAGCCATTAAGGAATGGAAAATCCCCACATCCATAAAGCATCTGCGAGGATTTCTCAGGTTGACAGGGTATTATCGCAAGTTTGTTAAGAATTATGGGAGAATAGCAGCACCTCTAACAACATTATTGAAGAAAGATGCATTTTCATGGACTCCGAAAGCAACAAAGGCCTTCGAACATCTTAAAGAGGCAATGTGCCAAGCACCGGTCTTAGCTACACCGGACTTCACAAAAACCTTTATTGTGGAATGTGATGCTTCAGGAAATGGAATTGGTGTTGTTCTAATGCAAGATGAAAGACCCATTTCTTTTGAAAGTCGTCCAATCAAGGGAAAGTTTTTACACAAAGCTATTTATGAGAAGGAAATGTTGGCAATACTCCATGCACTTAAGAAATGGTGACCCTACCTAATGGGAAGACACTTCAAGGTAAAAACGGATCATGATAGCCTTAAATACTTTTTAGAACAAAGATTATCCTCTGAAGAGCAACAAAAGTGGGTCACAAAGATGTTGGGTTATGACTTTGAAATCATCTACAAAAAAGGGAAGCAAAATGTGGTGGCAGATGCACTCTCAAGAAAGGATGAGGATGTGGAAGCATTGTTGTGCGCCATTTCTATTATCCAACCAGATTGGATAAACAAAGCAAGGGAGGAATGGAAGAATGACGAAGAAGTGTGGGCACTTATTCAAAAGTTACAACAAGATTCCAGTACGTCTGATACATTTAGCTGGCAAAATGATTCGTTATGGTACAAAGATCGCTTATACCTCTGTAAGAATTCCCAGCTAAAACAAAAGATTCTTATGGAATTGCACACTTCTCCCTTAGGAGGGCACTCAGGATTTTTAAAAACTTACCACAGGGTTAAGAAGGAATTTTTTTGGGATGGCCTTAAATCAGATATTCAAAAGTTTGTGGCGGAATGTTTGGTTTGCCAACAAAATAAAGTTGAAACAATTAAGACACCGGGTCTATTACAACCTTTATCCATTCCAAGCCAACGTTGGGAGGAGGTTTCAATGGATTTTATCACAGGTTTACCCAAGTCTGAGGGAAAGAGTGTCATCATGGTGGTAGTTGATAGACTTACCAAGTATGCACATTTTTGTGCATTATCACATCCATTTAAAGCCAGTACAGTTTCTACTGCATTTATGGAAACAATTCAAAAGCTACATGGAAACCCAAAGATTATTGTAAGTGACAGAGATCCCATTTTCACTGGAAATTTTTGGACAGAATTATTTTCTTGTCTTGGTACTCAGTTAGCTCATAGCTCATCTTATCATCCTCAATCTGATGGGAAAACTGAGATAGTAAACAAATGTTTGGAAGGATATCTTCGTTGCTTTGTATCTGATAAACAGACACAATGGGTCAAATGGTTGCCTTTGGCTGAATGGTGGTATAACACTTCCTTCCATACAGCAACAAAAATGACCCCATTTATGGCACTTTATGGGTATCAACCACCATCCATCACATCATATTTAAGAGAAAATTCTAAGGTTCAGGCAGTGGAACATCACATCGAACATCAACAACAAGTCCTCCAACTCTTAAAGGATAACTTCGTGTTGGCACAGAATAGAATGAAACAACAGGCAGATCAACATCACAGCGAAAGAAGTTTTGATGTAGGTGATTGGGTATTCCTACGGCTACAACCATATAAGCAAATTTCCCTCAAGCAAGCTAAGAAGGATAATAAATTATCACCAAAGTATTATGGTCCATACAAGGTGTTGCAAAAGATTGGTACTATGGCATATGTTAGAGTCGATCTGGTCATCCCTCCATCAGAGATCAAAACTCTTTTTACATTTCATGTTTAGGTGTCCCATATCGCTCGATCAGTTGCATTCCGTTAGGAGCATGCCATAAATCTGTCGGAAGGGCTTTTGTCATTCATCCCCCTCATGCTTTACACTGCTAGCTCAGGTCTATTCATCAAAATCAAGTCTTAAAAGTCATTTGCAGTCTTGTTTCAGTTTCTAGGTCATAACAGTCATTAGGTCTAGGGTCAGTCAATTTGGTCTTCAACAAAGTGTAATAAAGCCAACAGGCCAGAGGGAGACTCTTGATAAGTTGTTATTTCAAAGATTTTTATTGTCATATGGATGGATTATGACTTTTCTTCAAAACTCTGTTTTGAAGACAAGTCGACATTTCGTTTTTTGTAATAATTTTCCAAAATTTTCAGTTCTTGAATTCTTCAAGCGCAACCCTGGTCTCCTTTGCCAAATTCCATGTCAGCTATTCCTGCAAAAATTTTCCAAGAATTTCATCATTTCAACCAAAAAATCAAGGAGGAAACAAAAAGTCAGAGTTGTATTAATTATGAAAAAGTGCCAATTTCAAAACATTACAAAAATGGGTTTTGAGGAACCAAAAATCAAATCAATTTCTTTATAAGCTTTTGCCATGAAGATCAAAGTCATTTTGCATGCCAAGGTCAAAGAAAAGCATTTCAAACTAAATTGGGTGAGCTAGTGCGTGTTTTGGGAAGAAATAGCTTGCAGCTAGTCGGCGCGGTGCACTAGAAGCGTGCGGTGCACTGGGATCTTGGCGCGGCGCATACAGTCCAAAGCCTGAAATTGCCTGAAACTTCTTCAAGTTGCTCATTCCTTGCGTGGATTTTCCAGGTTGGGCCTTCTTCTTGATGTTGCATCAAATTTTGTGATACATGATGGTGGTTTATGGCTGCTAATGGTTGCAACAAAAACTCTCAAACCCTACCTCTAAAATTCCTCAAGCCAATTGTTGTTAGGGTTGCAAATCCATTGTTTTGGTACCAAGGTTCCCCCTCCATTCCATTTTTCCCTTCTTTCCATCATTCCCTTCTCCCTTATTCCATTTTTCCTTAATCTCATTCTTCCCTATCCTAAAAAATTACTAAACTCCTATTCCCAATTCCCTACCACACATTTCCAAATGTAAAAACCCCAAACCCTAGCCCTTATAAAAATCTCCCAACCCTATACAACAATCCCAAACCCTAAACCCTATTCCCATACATAAAATTCCCCTCCTCTCCCTAATCAAATTTATTTCAAAAATTCTCTAATCCCCTACTGTTTTCCCCTTCCTAACATTCCCTGGTTGCATTTGTTTTTTCCCCTTGGTGGTAGAAGCCAACAGTGTTGCATTACAACACAACAGTTTCATAAAGAGCAGTCCAAGCACAGTTCATATACAGCAACATCTTTTCTTCAAGGTATTTTGTACAAAAGTCATGGCATCTGAGCATTCATTGGACTATGAAGTGGAAACCCAAAGTGACTCACCCTTGGAAGAATAGGCACCCCGAAGGCCTCATAAAAGTGGCAGACATATTAGGGAAGAATCGACCACCCTTACAGAATTGTAGGCCTGACCTCTTGCTATGCAGTGTTTTCAGCATCAGTCATGCTATGAGTTTTGTCAAAAGGTGGCTAGTGTCCAATTTCATCATGAGTTGGCTCGTCTTTTTGTGCTGCACTTGCACGGAGATCAAGCTATCTTGGCTGGTGTCACCTTCACACTTACACCGGAATCTGTCTCATTAGCAACCGGTATACCGAACATTGGTGAACCATGGCACAAGAAAAAGAAGTTTGACCGGCAACATTATGAGCCATACATCAAAACTAGTTTCTTGAGGCAGCTCAAGAGAGTGTTCCTGTTCCGATATCTGAAAGATGAATATGCTCCACTAATGAGATTGATCATGAAATATTTCAGCTGTGAGGGACGGTTCTCTCGTCTTTATGCTTATCACATCAGGTTGCTCATGCATTTCATAGGGTACGGATGATGAACATTCCGTATTTCATTTGCCAGAACATAGAAAGGAGGACCACCTTTATACAACATAAAAACCCTCAGCAGCAACTTAACAGTGTCTATCATTTTGATCTTATTAAGATTTTGGTGGTTCATCAGCTTGGATTGCAGGGCATCACTTGGGATGATTTCATCTCTTGTGACTTTTTCAGGGCTTCACGGGGATTATCAGAGGTCAAGCATGAAGGTGAACCTTCTCATCAGTATGAGCACCATGAGACCGCTAGTGTTCCAGTATTCATCACATATCAGAGAGGCACCAGACATTTGTTTGCAGCGGCAAAGCGAGTGTTATCTCCACCCGAGGTGGAAGGGGCCTCGCTTCCTCCATCAGCATCACAGGCACAGGACAAAGGCAAGAGGCCAATTCAGGATGAGGGGCCTTTAGGTGAGCCATTAGGTGAACAAGAGACCGACTTCATTCTCATTCATGATGATGATACTGATACGGGTCCACAAAGCGCCAAACTAAGAGAGATCATCCAGAAGCAGCAAACAGAGATCGAAGCCTTATCCCTTGAATTGGAGAGGGCTAAGTGGACCATGAAATACTTGGAGCAGAGGAATAAACAGCTTGAAGATCAGCAGGCAATCATGGAGCTACAAAACATTCGTGAGCATCACCAAGCTGCACAAAGGAGAAGAGTTGAGCTCACGTCATTGGAGCAAGAGATTAATGAGGATCGGGAGGCCAATCTTGAGAGAGTTAACATGCACTTAGAGAGGTTGTTGGACAAGTCTGACAAAGACCATGCATTGCTGAGACACATGGCTTTCCACTACATGGTGTGAAACAAGGTGTGTAAGGCCCGAATTAGGAATTTGAAGGCGAAATTGAGGAAGGCAATCAAGAAGCAAAAGAGGCAAAGGGAGCTTGATCATCTTCAGATATTGGCCAAAGGCTCTTTAGCCGAGAATAACACTTAATGAGGAAGCTCCAGCCAAAATTTCAAGAAATTTGGGGCATTTTTGTAAATATTTGTACAAAAAACAGGGTTTTTCTCCCTGTGCGTCGTGCCATGTGGCGCGCGCTTATGATTGGAAGCTCTAAATGCAATTTTTTTTATAGTTTTGGATTTTTCATGAAAAATCATGACTTTTGGTGCATGGCCAAGAATTTTGGGCAAGTTTTGAGTCCTTAAGAGGTCAAAAACACCCTAAAAATGACCTCTATGCCCCTATTTTCACACACAGGAAGCAGTCTTGGGAGATTGAGGTTTTGGAGGGGAAAATGGGCACCAAATTCATAAATTCCACTTGGATTGGAAATTAGACAGGCAAGGCTTTCCAACAAGCACACTTGGGCTCAATTTGGACTTCAGCAAGTGCCTAAAAATCAGCATCAAAGTGGCACGACGCATACGGAAATTGGCGCAGTGCACGGAGGTTTTTTCGCCCAATTTTTCACCTTCCAGCTCAGGAATTCAGCTAGTTTGACTAGTTTTTCTTTGTGATGTAATTTTTGATCTATCTTGATGTAATTGGGTGGGCATGATGTAATTTTGGTACTTATTTATTTTTCCTAGAGGATTCATTCACCAAAAAGTGAAAATTTAATGAATGAATCAGTTTCCTACCTTATAGAGGCAAGTTGTTTTGACTGCCTAGATTTTAGTGCTTTATTTAGAATTGGTTGAAACAGCTCCTAGAATGATGAGCTCGACCCCCAGAGGCAAGGGAATAGGTTGGGATAGTCTATATCATGTAATTCCTAAGTCATTTTAAGGGTTGGACTCTTGGGAAAAGTTTGGCACTCTATTGTACATTCACTTCTGCATTTTTGGCAAAGGAAAGACCAGGGTTTTGCAGCACTGTTTGGGATCCATGTGGCTTTATGTTTTGATGGTGTGCTTCTCTGAGTAATTGTAAGTTTATCTAGTGTTATGTGTATCATTTTCATGCTTCTTCTTCTGAATTTGAACAAATGAGTGATTAAGGTAGAATCCATAACTGCTATGCTCTGCCTTTGAATTTGTTTAAATTTTCATGTTTTCATCTGTTTAAGGAGAATTCTTGAGATTTTCTTGCTCTCCTTAGCTCCTCACCAGTCCGATATATCCATCTCACTCACTTTAAAGCATCAAAATGATTGCCTTCCTTGCCCCAATCAGAACTCTGCAGAAACTGTGCCTCATCCCCGAGCCCAAATTTGCCTTTCCCATTTTTTCAACAAAACTCACAAAAAGCCAAATCAAATCCCTGCACTTAATACCTAGCCTATATTCAGTTGCTAAATAAATCATCTCGAGCCCCATCGCTTGTCTTTTGCCGAGATCGACCCGGAGAGAGCCCTCTCCTGTCCTCGTAGGGCTAGCTACGAGGCTGAGCGTGGTTTGATGTGGACCTAGAACCTTGTCTTTTCAGCCTGAGGCAAATCTAGGCTCTAACAGCATACAAATTGTAGCTTCCCGCAGCTTCTCGATTGCACCCAGTTTTCCATGTTTCATGTTTAAAGAAGGTTATAGGCGACAGGCTCCTAGTTCAAACAATATTGCCAGAACTTGACAAGGAAGGAAAAATTATATTGGAACCGGAAGCAGTCACAGAAACAAGAACTTGACAGCTACGAAATCGATCAATTTCGGAGTATCTTATCAAGTGGAAGAACTTATCCGCTGAAGATTCCACATGGGAGGATGAAAATTTTATACAGAAGTATCCAGAACTACTCAAGCGTTGAGGACAACACTTTTTTGAAGGAGAGGGGCATGTTGGGTCCCTATAATACTAGTGATTACCCCATTACTATTGTAATTGTACCCCTTATTAATATTGTTGTGCCCCTATTATCCCCATATTGTTATTATTGTGCTCCATAGAATCCCTCTATTGTTATTTTTATGGCTTTATATTATTATTGTTAGGTCGGCTGGGTTATATTGTGACTCCTTAGACTCCTATATATAGAAAGGAGGTTTTGTCATTTGTATCATCCAAAAATTGTTCATTTATGTAATGTAAAGGAGATTTCCCCCTCGAAGAGGCTGAATTTTAAGGCATTGATCTATCTTTTCTATCTTTTTCTTGAGCTGGTTTCATAACAGTGTACACCTGTGGGTGTGTAGTGGTTGGTAGGCCTAATCGCTAGATGACCTTTGCTGATATGAGGTTCTTTTGGCTTCTGTTGTCGACAAAGAACTACAATGGAGAACCCTTCACCCACATCTGTGAGTGGAAGAGTCGATCTCCCTCCTTTGGATCTTCGGGCTCAATCTTTTGGATCTTGGTGGTGGAAATGATGGCACTAGGCTCCACATCAATAATCTACTTCCCTTTTTCATTCCGCTTGTCGGGTTTTGACTTAGAGTCACAACATGCATCTGATTTGGAATATTTCAGCTCGGCCACCAATGACTACTTTGCTTGACACTCACTTGTGTTGTGAGTGGGGCTCTTATGGAACTCACACCATTTCCCTATGTGCTTCTTCATCTTCATGGTGTTCTTATTTGCTTGCAGCTTCCCCGAGTTGTCCTGGGTTGCCCCACCTTGGATTTTCCCTTTGTTTTATGGTTTGGGGGTGCCTTTCCCTTGCTTTCGATTCATAGATCCAAAGTCTTAATTCTTCTATTTAAATTTTTTCTCGATCTTGAGAACGTATTGATAAGAAGCACCAAATGAGGAGATGTCTAGGAACTCCATCTCATCCTAGATGTACTTGTGTAGACAACGACAATAATGGAGTACCAAATGCTACTAAGAATCCTTGATACCCAACTTTGTGTGAAGGGTATGAAAAATATTTGTGCACATCGACACGTCTTGGTCCCCTCCTTGTTGTAGCATGGTACACTTTATGTATTTATCTTCGTAGCTCCTAACAAGGTAATTTTGTTCCTTGATGGTGTCTTAGAAAAAATTCCAAGTGGGTGCAACTGAAAACAATAAAGGTTCCCTCTTGTCCTTCTATTCATAGTATGTTTTCCACTAGTCCTCGACATGGGGTGCAACTTTGAGAAGTGAAAAAATAATATTTTCTTGATTGGACAAATCATGAACCAAAAAATATCCTTCCAATGGATTTAACCATCTATTTAGGATGTCTGCATCTATTTTGCGTTCAAATATGGGAATGTAAGAGTTGACTTGTACCTTAAAGGGAGTGGTGCCTCTAGAGTAGTTGCTGGATAAATATGTGTCGCTTGTGGGTTACTGCTGAAGTATCTGGGAAAAATTATCCATCATCGCATTCCTCTATTGCTCGAGGGCTTCCTCTTGTAATATTTCGAAAGGATATCCTTCTCCCTTGTCTTTCTCTTCTTCCTCCATGGGATGCTTTTGGGGTTTACGAGGTTGGTCTTGCAAAGGTTGAACTGATTCGATCCCTAACTCCCTATACCCTGACCTTGTTAGGGACATGCAAAGAAAAATAGAGAAAGAGAAAACCAATCTGATACCACTAATTCCACTGATCCAAATTTATACAGGAACAAAAATAATACAAATACAAACATAAAAATGGATATGCAGTAGAAATAAAATTTCATTTCATTAATATCAAAGAAATGAATTATGTTTACAGAAAGATTGGAAATAAACTAGCTCGGGTGATGGTAGCTTATCTTTGAGAAGAGATGTGGCAGCTACATGCCTCTGAACTATGTTACAATGAGGCTCAAAGGCCTATTTATTGTTGAGAAACAATGGAAAACACTAAATATCCAAAAACCCAACCCTAGGAGATGAAGTGCCAAAACTGTGGGCTCCATTGATTTAAGTTGGTACATCAACTTCCCGAGGTCGTAACCTTGGCATACGATCTCTGCTTGACACACATGGTACCTCATTATAAATATCTATCCGAGGACTACAAATTTCAATTTTTATCATTAGTAAGAGACCCACATTTTCCCTTTTTCCAAAAAAACATTGTTTAGGCCCTTAAAACAACTTTGGAAGTTCAGGACCTGAAAAACTACCAAAAATAGTAAACTGTGCTACAATTAAGGAAACTAAAAAACAGAAAAAAATAATGGTGGGGGTCTAAGTGGAATAGGTTTGGTGGTCACAAATATCCACCTAGATCAGTCCTCCCACCTTAGGAAGTAATGGTACCCATTGCATTGAGTGCTTCCATGAGAATGGGAAACTTCTAATGAACTGGGTCCTTGGTGAGCCACTTGTGTTGGTGCAACAGTTGGCCAGCTTTGACAACCCAATATAGTTGGATCTTATGCTGTCAAGTGTTCTTAATATTTTTGTCCATGATCTTATACATTGTGGCCTATTAAATATAGCTTGGGTTGAGCTCTGTTGGTGTCAACTGCTCAACTATGTCTGATGTGTTCAACAATGGGAAAAGTGTGGTTGTAGCCGATCCACATTCAATACTGGGTGCATGCTAAGGAATGATGGAATGTTGCCCTAAATCCTTAGTGATGGTGTAAGGCCCATATTGGAGTGGGCAAAGCTTGCAGTAGGCCCTAGCGAGGCACTCATTCTGCAAATGTAACCAAACTTTGTCACACACCTGAAACTTGTGCAGAACTCGATGATGGTCATGATGTTGTTTGTACTTAGCATTTGCTCTATCTAATATGTCAAGGACCTGCTCAATGAACTCAATGAAGTTGTTAGCTCTATCAGATTTAGACTATACATGAGCCAAATCTACCCGAGTATATGAAAGTGGCATGGTAACATCAATGGGACATAGTGGCTAGAATGCCAGTCCCGCTTGAAAGGAGCTCTGGCCAGTTGAGTTGTGGAGAGCTATGTTGTGATTGTATTGGACATAGGGGAGGATTTTGTCCCATGTGCATGGATGCTTTGAGTTGTACATGCGTAGAATACGCACGATCACCCTGTTGACGACCATTGTCTGGCCATCAGTTTGGGGGTGGATGGTCATGGACTTAGTGAGCTTGGCATCTTGCAATGACCATAGGCTTTGAGAAGAATTCAATTAGGAACTTGATGTCTAGATTTGAGATAATGGATTGTGGGATCCTGAAGTGTACCCACACTCATTCAAAGAATAGCTTGGCAGTGTTTTCTGCTGTGATACTCTTCTTGCAAGCCACTAAAGATGGATAACTTGGAGAATCTGTCAATGACCACGAAAAAACCCTCATTTCCATGCTTAGTAGAAGGAAGGCCCGACATGTAATCCATGGGTATCGATTCCCAAGGCCGGTTAGGAGTAGGTAGAGGAGTATACAAGCCTTGCTTCTTGATTGTAGGTGTTAGTTTCGGTCTTGAAAGCCCTCCATCAGTGATCAAAGCTCTTTGCATTTGCATTAATAGGTGTCTCATCAGTGTCAAATTTTGCATCCCGTTAGGCATGCCATAACCCTGATGGAGGAGCTGGTCTATTTATACCCCTCTTGGCTTTGTTGGATCAGGTCATATTAGTCATTAAGTTTTTCAAGCTTGTCTTGATTTGTCTTGAGGTCAAAGTCCTAGGTCTAGGGTTTTGGTCATTTATCTCTGCAAGGTCATGTCTTTGGAAATCCATGAGTACTCAGAAAGCCAGAGGGAGGATTGCAAACATGTTTCTTTGATATTTTCATCATGTACAGTTCATTTTTAACCTTGGATTTAAAAACTCTGTTTTTAAAGCCAAGGTCATGTTAAATTTTTGTAAAAAGAATGAAATTCCAAAAAGTCTTCAAAAGGGCAGCAGTAACCCAGGTCCCCTTGCCAAAGTCCCTCAGATGATCTACCTGCAAAAAGAATCAAGTCAAAGCACTCAATGAGTCAAATTCAGGATAAAGGAAACCAAAAATCAGTGTTATAAAGTGTCAAAAGAAAAACATTAGAAAGTGGGTTTGTAAATGAAATTTTTTCAAATGAGACTTATAAAAGCCCAAATTCCCTCCTTTCACTCTCATTGTGCATTCTAACGCTTGCAAGAGAGATAGAGAGAGTGATTGAGAGAAAGGAGCAAAATTACAGCGATTTCGGGCAGCTGAGAGGGGCGCGACCCGTCGAGAGAGGTGCGCGACCTGTTGGGTGGTGCGCGACCCGTCCAGAGCCCTTCTGCAGTTCAAAAAATCAACGTGCGCGACCCGTTGGGAGGGGCGCGACCCGTTGGGCGGCCTGCGCGACCCGTTGAACCGCTTGGCTGCAAACTTCAAGGAAATTTCCCTAATCTTCTTCCAAATCACCGAATTTGCTCGAGGTAGGTGCTCTAAACATGGATTAATTGCTGTTATGAATGGTGGATGTCATGGGCATGCTTTTATGATCAAAATTTTGCAAGTAAAAGGACATTATATGGCTGCAATGTTCATGACCAAATTGTGATAGGGTTTGTGTTGTTTCAAGTTACTTTTCCCTTGGGTTGGCTTCCCTCCTTTCCCTATCATTCACATTTATGTTCATCTCTTTTCCCATTTTATCTTATAAATGAAATGCAAATCTTTCCCCATCCCTAGCCATTAAAACTGAAAACCCTACCCCTTTCCCAAAGCATCAAAAAACAAAAATTCAAAACCCTAATTCCCCTCTACCATATGCATGTGAAAAATAACAAAAACTGTTGGTAAACATGTCAGCATGTTTTGTGCATGGTTTCCCTTTTTCCCCTATTAAACATGTATACATATATTCCCATGTTTACTTTCATGCATGTTTTTCCCATATGCAATAATCTTTGCAAATGATTTCCCTATTACAAATATGTGTTCTAATATGCATAATGATTTGCAAAATTTCCCTTGAAATTACCTGTTATCTTTATATATTCCCATTCCTTGTTAAAAGATCCCTCCCCTAACATTTCCCTCATGTCTTTTTCCCCTTGAAACAGCATAGATTTCAGCACTTTTTGCAGGCAGATACAGCAGTTCAATTTGTCCACTTTGCTCCTAAACCATGTCAAAAACCGAAACTTATGAGCAAAGTGATGACCATTCATCATCTACAGAGGTTGAGGTACAGAGGAGGCCTCGTAAGGGTGGTAAGGGTGGAAATCATAAGCGAGAGGAGCCCACCTCTTTGGCAGAATTACAGGCTTGTCCCATGGCAGTGACTTGTTTTCAGTATATGTCTTGTTATGATTTCTGTGAGAGGATTTCCCGGATTCAGCACCATAGAGAGTTGGCCCGCTTGTTTGTTTTACACCTCCATGATGGACATGTCACTCTGGCAGGGGTGAACTTTACATTGACACCCGAGGTGATCTCACAGGCTACAGGGATACCGAATGTGGGTGAGGTGTGGCCTAAGCGCAGGTTGCTAGATTTTGTTCACTTTGAGCCCTATGTCCGGCCACCATTCGTAAGACTTTTGACGGGTGTTTTTCCATTCAGATTTCTCCGAAGTGAGTATGCTCCCATCATGAGGCTTATTATGCATTATTTTACCTGTGAGGGCAGATTTTCACAGGTGTACTCATATCACATTCGCCTTTTGATGCATTTCACCCGAGTGAGGATGATGAACATCCCGGTCTTCTTGTTTCATAACATTCAGAGGATGGTGCCCATGTTGCAGAAGAAGACCCCAGCCCAGCAGTACAAGAGCTTATGTCATTATGGTTTGATTCAGCTCATAGTCTCACATTAGTTGACTCAGCAGGGCATCTCATGGGAGGAGTTCATCTCCCGTGATTTTTTCACAGCACCACCCCAGCCACATCCCGAGGTCATTCATGAGGAGGGTGGACCATGTCAGCAGCCTGATATTCCGGTCACTAGACATGTTGTTTCTTCACCTCAGCTCACATATCAGAAAGGCCCAAGGGCCTTATTTGCAGCAGCTAGGCAAGTACTATCTCCACAACAGGTGGAAGGGGTCTCGCCTTCATCTTCAGCTCAACGAGTGTTATCTCCACATCAGCTGGAAGGGGCCTCGCTTTCTTCACCAGCACAGGTACTACAGAGGGGCAAAGAGCCCATGATTCATGAGGGTCCGGTGATTGATCTTGAGGCCAGTTCTCCTAGCCAAGAGGCGAAGGAGATCATTCAGCATCTCAGGGCCGAAAATGATGTTTTACAGAGGAGACTTGAGGGTGCCCAATGGACTATTACTTACCTGGAGCAGCGGAACAAATAGTTAGAAGAGGAGAAAGCACTTGATGAGCTTTGGAGGATTCGTAGCGACCGAGTCTTGAACCGTAGAAGACCGGTGATCCATTGCTTACTGACCGAGAGTCAATGCTCATTCAGGAGAATGCCCACTTGGAGAGGCTGTTGGCTAAGGCCAACCAAGAGAAAAAGCTGCTGAGAAACATGAAGAATCACTATTGGGCAAGGATGCATGTATGCAAGGAGAAAATGAAAATGTTCCAAAGGAGGTTGTCCGAGGCTCTTAGGCGGAAGAAAAGGACCAATCCACTCCGTATCTTGGCGGAGGCATCCCTCAAAGATCATGGCACTCACTAGCTCAGCCACAGCACAAATCCCAAATTTTTTTGAGAATTTTGGGTAATTTTGGCATTTTTTGGAAATTTACAGGTTTTGGCTCCTCAACGGGTCTCACCGGGGGTGAGACCCTTTGTCATGGCAGCTCCTTTTTGTAAAAACTCAGCATTTCTAGATTTTTCATGCAAAGTTACATATGCCTATGGATGGACTTGAGTTTTTATGGAGTTTTGGGCCTCCAGAAGGTCAAAATACATGCAAAATTTGACTTTTTGCCCCTTTTTTGAGTTGCAGAAGCAGTCTTGGGAGAATTGAGTTTTGACTAGGAAAATGAACTCCAAATTCACAAATTCTAGTTGGGTTGGAAATTAGACTCGCAGAAATTTCCAACGAGCTATCCTGCACCCAATTCTGACACCTGGAAGTGCCCCAAACAGAGCTCCAAAGTGCGCGACCCGTTGAGAAAAGGGGCGCGACCCGTTGAGCAGATTTTGCCAGATTTGACCAGTTCAGCCCAGAAAATGCAGATTTGACTCTTTTCGACTTTCTGAGGTTAATGATGGTCCTCTTGGATGTAATTGTGACACTTTTTGGATACTTTCACTCTTGTTTAACACTTCTAGAAGATTTTTTCATGTAAAGGGTAAAAATTGAATGTATGAACTGGTTTCCAAGTTTATAGAGGCAAGTTGTTTTGACTGCCTATTTTGTAGTGCTTAGTTTAGAAGTGGTTCAAACAGCTCCTAGGATAGTGAGCTCGACCCATGGAGGCAAGGAAAGAGGTTAGATAATCTATATTATGTACTTTCTTGCTCATTTTCATGGTTGGACTCTTGAGGGAGAAGCTATCATTGTATATTTCATTTGTATCTCTGCAATTTTTGGCTAAGGAAGACCAGGGTTTTGCAGTCCTCTTTGGGATTCTTGTGGACTCATGTGTTGATGGTGTATTTCTCTATGTATTTGTAAGTGTGTTATGTGAATCATTTCCTTCTTTTCCTTCTGCACATTAAACAAATGAAGTGTTAAAGTAAGAATTCATGCTTGCCATGCTCTGCTTTTAAGTTTGTTTAATTTCAATGTTTTCTTCTGTCTAAAGAGAATTCAAAGTTATTGTTTGCTCTCTTTAGCTCTTTATCTTTCATTCCTGACCATCCACCTCAGTTAAAGGCATCAACACTGTCTCCTACCTCGCCCCAAGGAACCCCCTGCAGAAACTGTGTCCAATCCCCGCACCCAAAATTGCCCTCTCCTTAATTTGCCACCAAAAAACCCAAAAAACCCCAAAATCAACCTTTTAAATTAGTTTACTAGCCTAATATCAGTGTTACCTTGTTGGTCATCTCATCCCATTGAAGATCTGCCGAGATTGACTGGAGAGAGCCTTCTCCTGCCCCGTAGGGCTAGCTATGAGGCTAAATGGTTTGATGTAGCCTTGAGGTTTACCTTTCTCAGCCTGAGGTGAAATTTCAAGCGCTAACATATTGGCGACCATACTGGGGAGAACAAACTTGTTTGTGGGTTGATGTGTTTGTTTCATAAGTCTTAGACGGAGCCTGAAGTTATGCCAGGTAGCCTTCGAAACGCTTTTGCTTTGCATAAGCGGAAGTAGATAAACATTGCTTCAGTCAATCTCCGTGAGCTTGTGAAAACAACACTTCATTTGCATTTTACCCCAGTACATGTATCAAGTTCAGATCTGATTGTTGATGGTGAACAACTATCAGACACTTGAAAGGCTGAAATCATTCACTGGCGACTCCTTCACTGAAAACTCCAGAGATCAATGCTTCATGGTGACTTCACTGCAGAGAGATCAGTAGCTTTGAACTTTTCAAGATGCATCGGATCGCAAGAAGATATGCTCCCTTGAGTCGAGATCACATCCCCGGTTTTCCAAATAAAATTCCAAAGGTAGATTGGTCAAGGAATTTGCCTACATTTAATGATGATGGTAAGAAGGGTGCTGCTTTACATCTAGTTAGATTTCACATGCATATTCGCAAGTTGAAGGTGGATTTTCCTGAAGATTGCTTGATGAAGATATTCTTGGCCACTCTGGAAGGTGAAGCCCAATCATGGTATGAAAGTTTGCCACCTGCTTGTATTTACTGTTTAAAGGATTTTCATGCTATGTTCATTGAAAGATATAAGGACTCTTATCCATCATTAAATTTGGTTCAAGACTGTTGCAAGCATGCCTATAGTTTTATTGAAAGCCTTGAGAAGTTTTATGAAGATGATAATTTCATGGATGAAGAGATCATGGAAGCCCTGTATGAAAAGCCGTTTCAGCAGCACATAGAAATCTTAGAGGATACTTGTCAAGATCAGCAGGTTGAAGATGGCCATATGGCTGTAATTGATGAAAGAGAAGAGCTTGTTTCAGATCTGCCCACAGAAGAAGACAACGTGCAGGGTAGCCAAGATTCAATTTTAGAATGTAATGCAGTCAACTCAGCTATTTCAGATCAAAATTCAGATCATGGTGACCAAGAATACCTTGTGCCGAATCCTGAAAAGGAGAGTTTTGTTGTTGAGATCATGGACAAAGTTCTTGATCCAAATGTCCTTATGCCATCAGAACAAAGCCTGCATGAGGAGGTAATTCAGCCAGCTCATGAACATCAAGATGAGATCTTTGTTCAAGTAAGTGAAAACTCTTCTTTCAATCATAATTTGGATAGTTTGATTGCCATGTCATATGAAGATGATCAACAATGTTTCCAAGTTTCAGAAGATCAGGACTGTCATTCAGATTTTTCATGTTTTGAAATGTTATTTCAAGAAGACAAGACTTGTTTGAGCAAAAGGAAACAAAAAGTCTTATCTCCTTTGTCTGAAGAGGAGATAGATCAACTCTTGAAAGGTCATGCTACAACCCAAGCTAAAGCAGATTTGCAGTGCACACATGGTCACGAAAGTGATGGTGAAACTTCTTCCTCTTTTGAAAATGATGACAGTCTTGTAATTAGTTTTATAGATCAGCAAACAGATAATATTTTCTTTCATGAAGATGATGAGGCTGTCATGTTTGATGATCTTGAGGATTGTTTTCTGTTTAAGAATGACCTAGACCATGAAATTGAGGAAAATAAGCTTGAGAGAGACAATATGTCAAAATTTCTCACGGTCAAGGAATTTACAGCCAACACTCATATGGCAGAAGCTTATACTTCTCTGTGCCTTCCTATCAATCAGCAACCCACTGTTCTTTCAGATCAGAATGAAGCGAGTACTTATATTTTTGCAGCTGGATCTCCAAACAAGGTAGTGCTTCAGGATTATCAAGATCCCTTTGGCATTCTTCTGCAAGCATTAGAAAAGATAAATGTTGCCTGGTTCATTATCATAAGCTTTGGTTTCAGTGGTTATTTTGAGTTGCCTACAGGTTCATCGTTTCGCCTGCTCGAGATAAGCGAGAGCAGAAATTTGGTATGTAGCCATCTGCTGGATTGGTTACATTGGAAAGCTCATTATACATGATTGTACATATTTCATTGGTATGTAAGTGGTTGTCATCATGATTCCAAATCTTGATGGATTGCTGCCGTTTTTCCAAAAGCTTTGTAAAGTTTTGTTTTAAGTCGGTCATGAGTCATTTGTGTTTGGTCTGTTGAGTGAGTTTTTCAAGTTATTTCAGTTTGCCATCGAGTCAGTTTGAGTCAAGTTCCAGTTAAGTTTCAGTCAGTTTTCAGTCAGGTTTCAGTCAATAAATGAGTCAAAGTCTTGTGTCGTTTGCCGAAATAATGACTCCATCGCCCAATGGTTGAAAGCACTGGTCTGCTCTCCCAGAGGTCTAAGGTTCTTGGCACCTCCAAGGAGCTACCATCCCCATTGGAGCCAATGTTAGTGTCAGTCTTGAAAGCCCTCCATCAGTGATCAAAGCTCTTTGCATTTGCATTAGTAGGTGTCTCATCAGTGTCAAATTTTGCATCCTGTTAGGCATGCCATAACCCTGATGGAGGAGCTGGTCTATTTATACCCCTCTTGGCTTTGCTGTATCAGGTCATATCAGTCATTAAGTTTTTCAAGCTTGTCTTGATTTGTCTTGAGGTCAAAGTCCTAGGTCTAGGGTTTTGGTCATTTATCTCTGCAAGGTCATGTCTTTGGAAATCCATGAGTACTCAGCAAGCCAGAGGGAGGATTGCAAACATGTTTCTTTGATATTTTCATCATGTACAGTTCATTTTTAACCTTGGATTTAAAAACTCTGTTTTTAAAGCCAAGGTCATGTTAAATTTTTGTAAAAAGAATGAAATTCCAAAAAGTCTTCAAAAGGGCAGCAGTAACCCAGGTCCCCTTGCCAAAGTCCCTCAGATGATCTACCTGCAAAAAGAATCAAGTCAAAGCACTCAATGAGTCAAATTCAGGATAAAGGAAACCAAAAATCAGTGTTATAAAGTGTCAAAAGAAAAACATTAGGAAGTGGGTTTGTAAATGAATTTTTTTCAAATGAGACTTATAAAAGCCCAAATTCCCTCCTTTCACTCTCATTATGCATTCTAACGTTTGCAAGAGAGATAGAGAGAGTGATTGAGAGAAAGGAGCAAAATTACAGCGATTTCGGGCAGCTGAGAGGGGCACGACCCGTCGAGAGAGGTGCGCAACCTGTTGGGTGGTGCGTGACCCGTCCAGAGCCCTTTTGCAGTTCAAAAAATCAACGTGCGCGACCCGTTGAACCGCTTGGCTGCAAACTTCAAGGAAATTTCCCTAATCTTCTTCCAAATCACCGAATTTGCTCGAGGTAGGTGCTCTAAACATGGATTAATTGCTGTTATGAATGGTGGATGTCATGGGCATGCTTTTATGATCAAAATTTTGCAAGTAAAAGGACATTATATGGCTGCAATGTTCATGACCAAATTGTGCTAGGGTTTGTGTTGTTTCAAGTTACTTTTCCCTTGGGTTGGCTTCCCTCCTTTCCCTATCATTCACATTTATGTTCATCTCTTTTCCCATTTTATCTTATAAATGAAATGCAAATCTTTCCCCATCCCTAGCCATTAAAACTGAAAACCCTACCCCTTTCCCAAAGCATCAAAAAACAAAAATTCAAAACCCTAATTCCCCTCTACCATATGCATGTGCAAAATAACAAAAACTGTTGGTAAACATGTCAGCATGTTTTGTGCATGGTTTCCCTTTTTCCCCTATTAAACATGTATACATATATTCCCATGTTTACTTTCATGCATCTTTTTCCCATATGCAATAATCTTTGCAAATGATTTCCCTATTACAAATATGTGTTCTAATATGCATAATGATTTGCAAAATTTCCCTTGAAATTCCCTGTTATCTTTATATATTCCCATTCCTTGTTAAAAGATCCCTCCCCTAACATTTCCCTCATGTCTTTTTCCCCTTGAAACAACATAGATTTCAACACTTTTTGCAGGCAGAGACAGCAGTTCAATTTGTCCACTTTGCTCCTAAACCATGTCAAAAACCGAAACTTATGAGCAAAGTGATGACCATTCATCATCTACAGAGGTTGAGGTACAGAGGAGGCCTCGTAAGGGTGGTAAGGGTGGACATCATAAGCGAGAGGAGCCCACCTCTTTGGCATAATTACAGGCTTGTCCCATGGCAGTGACTTGTTTTCAGTATATGTCTTGTTATGATTTCTGTGAGAGGATTTCCCGGATTCAGAACCATAGAGAGTTGGCCCGCTTGTTTGTTTTACACCTCCATGATGGACATGTCACTCTGGCAGGGGTGAACTTTACATTGACACCCGAGGTGATCTCACAGGCTACAGGGATACCGAATGTGGGTGAGGTGTGGCCTAAGCGCAGGTTGCTAGATTTTGTTCACTTTGAGCCCTATGTCCGGCCACCATTCGTAAGACTTTTGACGGGTGTTTTTCCATTCAGATTTCTCCGGAGCGAGTATGCTACCATCATGAGGCTTATTATGCATTATTTTACCTGTGAGGGCAGATTTTCACAGGTGTACTCATATCACATTCGCCTTTTGATGCATTTCACCCGAGTGAGGATGATGAACATCCCGGTCTTCTTGTTTCATAACATTCAGAGGATGGTGCCCATGTTGCAGAAGAAGACCCCGGCCCAGCAGTACAGGAGCTTATGTCATTATGGTTTGATTCAGCTCATAGTCTCACATTAGTTGACTCAGCAGGGCATCTCATGGGAGGAGTTCATCTCCCGTGAGTTTTTCACAGCACCACCCCAGCCACATCCCGAGGTCATTCATGAGGAGGGTGGACCGTCTCTGCAGCCTGATATTCCGGTCACTAGACATGTTGTTTCTTCACCTCAGCTCACATATCAGAAAGGCCCGAGGGCCTTATTTGCAGCAGCTAGGCGAGTACTATCTCCACAACAGGTGGAAGGGGTCTCGCCTTCATCTTCAGCTCAGCGAGTGTTATCTCCACATCAGGTGGAAGGGGCCTCGCTTTCTTCACCAGCACAGGTACTACAGAGGGGCAAAGAGCCCATGATTCATGAGGGTCCGGTGATTGATCTTGAGGCCAGTTCTCCTAGCCAAGAGGCGAAGGAGATCATTCAGCATCTCAGGGCTGAAAATGATGTTTTACAGAGGAGACTTGAGGGTGCCCAATGGACTATTACTTACCTGGAGCAGCGGAACAAACAGTTAGAGGAGGAGAAAGCACTTGATGAGCTTTGGAGGATTCGTAGCGACCGAGTCTTGAACCGTAGAAGACCCGGTGATCCATTGCCTGCTGACCGAGAGTCAATGCTCATTCAGGAGAATGCCCACTTGGAGAGGCTGTTGGCTAAGGCCAACCAAGAGAAAAAGCTGCTGAGAAACATGAAGAATCACTATTGGGCAAGGATGCATGTATGCAAGGCCAAAATGAAAATGTTCCAAAGGAGGTTGTCCGAGGCTCTTAGGCAGAAGAAAAGGACCAATCCACTCCGTATCTTGGTGGAGGCATCCCTCAAAGATCATGGCACTCACTAGCTCAGCCACAGCACAAATCCCAAAAAATTTTGAGAATTTTGGGTAATTTTGGCATTTTTTGGAAATTTACAGGTTTTGGCTCCTCAACGGGTCTCACCCCCGGTGAGACCCTTTGTCATGGCAGCTCCTTTTTGCAAAAACTCAGCATTTCTAGATTTTTCATGCAAAGTTACATATTCCTATGGATGGACTTGAGTTTTTATGGAGTTTTGGGCCTCCAGAAGGTCAAAATACATGCAAAATTTGACTTTCTGCCCCTTTTTTGAGTTGCAGAAGCAGTCTTGGGAGAATTGAGTTTTGACTAGGAAAATGAACTCCAAATTCAAAAATTCCAGTTGGGTTGGAAAGTAGACTCGTAGACCTTTCCAACGAGCTATCCTGCACCCAATTCTGACACCTGGAAGTGCCCCAAACAGAGCTCCAAAGTGCGCGACCCGTTGAGAAAAGGGGCGCGACCCGTTGAGCAGATTTTGCCAGATTTGACCAGTTCAGCCCAGAAAATGCAGATTTGACTCTTTTCGACTTTCTGAGGTTAATGATGGTCCTCTTGGATGTAATTGTGACACTTTTTGGATACTTTCACTCTTGTTTAACACTTCTAGAAGATTTTTTCATGTAAAGGGTAAAAATTGAATGTATGAACTGGTTTCCAAGTTTATAGAGGCAAGTTGTTTTGACTGCCTATTTTGTAGTGCTTAGTTTAGAAGTGGTTCAAACAGCTCCTAGGATAGTGAGCTCGACCCATGGAGGCAGGGAAAGAGGTTAGATCATCTATATTATGTACTTTCTTGCTCATTTTCATGGTTGGACTCTTGAGGGAGAAGCTATCATTGTATATTTCATTTGTATCTCTGCAATTTTTGGCTAAGGAAGACCAGGGTTTTGCAGTCCTCTTTGGGATTCTTGTGGACTCATGTGTTGATGATGTATTTCTCTATGTATTTTTAAGTGTGTTATGTGAATCATTTCCTTCTTTTCCTTCTGCACATTAAACAAATGAGGTGTTAAAGTAAGAATTCATGCTTGCCATGCTCTGCTTTTAAGTTTGTTTAATTTCAATGTTTTCTTATGTCTAAAGAGAATTCAAAGTTATTGTTTGCTCTCTTTAGCTCTTTATCTTTCATTCCTGACCATCCACCTCAGTTAAAGGCATCAACACTGTCTCCTACCTCGCCCCAAGGAACCCCCTGCAGAAACTGTGTCCAATCCCCGCACCCAAAATTGCCCTCTCCTCAATTTGCCACCAAAAAACCCAAAAAACCCCAAAATCAACCTTTTAAATCAGTTTACTAGCCTAATATCAGTGTTACCTTGTTGGTCATCTCATCCCATTGAAGATCTACCGAGATGGACCGGAGAGAGCCTTCTCCTGCCCCGTAGGGCTAGCTACGAGGCTAAATGGTTTGATGTAGCCTTGAGGTTTACCTTTCTCAGCCTGAGGTGAATTTCAAGCGCTAACAGTAGGTTTGACAATGGAGTAGGTAGTGCAGGATCTGATGTACTTCCCAACATTCTATCAAAGGTTTGGTGAATAAAAATACTTCTGTAGCACTTCCACTGTCTTTTCTATCCCAAAATGTTCAGCGAATCGACTGTAGTGTGCCTTCCAAATCATCTTGGCACACTCTCTTGAAGAAACATAGAGGTACCCAAGTGGTATAATAATGTGTCCTGGAGGTGAAAGTTGCTTACCTTCTATGAGCATCTGATATGTGGTGTCGAATTCAAGACCACTCTTGTAAAGACGTGGCCATTGTGAACTCTCGTGTCCATAAGAGTCGAGCGCAGTGGTCAATGCCATGACCGATGGTCGACTGAGGTAGTCTGAAACATTATTGTTGCTCCCCTTCTTTTACTAGATGTTCAAATGGAATTTTTGTAGGTATGTGGACCATTTCTGATGGCGATCATTCTACAACTTTCGTTGTGTCTGTATGAACTGCAAGGGTTGGTGGTCTATGTGGATGATTGTTTCCTTCTCCAGAATGTAATGCTTCCATTGTTGGCAGGCCTGCACAATGTAATACATTTCTTTTTCATAGGTGGGATACTTCCGAGCCTTGTTTGAAAGTGTCTCACTGTGATATTCCACTGGATTCCCCCGCTGAGTAAGAATTGCACCAATATCATAATCAAAGGTATCTGTTTCAATATCAAACAGTTGTTGCAAGTCTAGTATTGTGAGCACTAGTGCAAAGCAAAGGAGATGCCTCAACTCGGAAAACACCTTCTTTTGGGATTCATACCAAAATAACTTTGCTTTCGCTCCACCCTTCGTGACTTGACTCAAAGACCAAGTGATATGAGAGAACCCCAACATGAACTTGCAGTAGAAATTGGCAAGACCCAAAAAGTTGTGAAGCTCTTTTAGAGTGGTTGGAGTTGGCCAATCCCAAATAACTTGTATCTTGGATGGGTCCAAATGCACACTGTTATGAAACCAGCTCAAGAAAAAGATAGAAAAGATAGATCAATGCCTTAGAATTCAGCCTCTTCGAGGGGGAAACCTCCTTTACATTACATAAATGAACAATTCTTAGATGATTCAAATGACAAAACCTCCTTTCTATATATAGGAGTCTAAGGAGTCACAATATAACCAAGCTGACCTAACAATAATAATATAAAGCCACAAAAATAACAATAGAGGGATTCTATGTGGCACAGTAATAACAATATGGGGATAATAGGGGCACAAGAATATTAATAAGGCGTACAACTACAATAGTAATGGGGTAATCACTAGTATTATAGGGACCCAACATACCCCTCTCCTTCAAAAAAGTGTTGTCCTCAACGCTTGAGAAGTTCTGGATGCTTCCGTATAAAATTCTCATCCTCCCATGTGGAATCTTCAGCAGATAAGTTCTTCCACTTGATAAGATACTCCGAAATTGATCGATTTCGTAGCTGTCGAGTGCTTGTTTCTGTGACTGCTTCCGGTTCCAATATAATTTTTCCTTCCTCATCAAGTTCTGACAATATTGTTTGAACTGGGAGCTTGTCGCCTATAACCTTCTTTAAACATGAAACATGGAACACTGGGTGCAATCGAGAAGCTGCAGGAAGCTCCAATTTGTATGCCATAGTACCAATCTTTTGCAACACCTTGTATGGACCATGATACTTTGGTGATAATTTATTATCCTTCTTAACTTGCTTGAGGGACATTTTCTTATATGGTTATAGCCGTAGGAATGCCCAATCACCTACATCAAAACTTCTTTCGCTACGATGTTGATCTGCCTGTTGTTTCATTCTATTCTGTGCTAACACGAGGTTATCCTTTAAGAGTTGGAGGACTTGTTGTTGATGTTCAATGTGATGTTCCACTGCTTGAACCTTAGAATTTTCTCTTAAATATGATGTGATGGATGGTGGCTGATACCCATAAAGTGCCATAAATGGGGTCATTTTTGTTGCTGTATGGAAGGAAGTGTTATACCACCATTCAGCGAGAGGCAACCATTTGACCCATTGTGTCTGTTTATCAGATACAAAGCAACGAAGATATCCTTCCAAACATTTGTTTACTATCTCAGTTTTCCCATCAAATTGAGGATGATAAGATGAGCTATGAGCTAACTGAGTACCAAGACAAGAAAATAATTCTGTCCAAAAATTTCCAGTGAAAATGGGATCTCTGTCACTTACAATAATCTTTGGGTTTCCATGTAGCTTTTGAATTGTTTCAATAAATGCAGTAGAAACTGTACTGGCTTTAAATGGATGTGATAATGCACAAAAGTGTGCATACTTGGTAAGTCTGTCAACTACCACCATGATGACACTCTTTCCCTCAGACTTGGGTAAACCTGTGATAAAATCCATTGAAACCTCCTCCCAACGTTGGCTTGGAATGGATAAAGGTTGTAATAGACGCGGTGTCTTAATTGTTTCAACTTTATTTTGTTGGCAAACCAAACATTCCGACACAAAATTTTGAATATCTGATTTAAGGCCATCCCAAAAGAATTCCTTCTTAACCCTGTGGTAAGTTTTTAAAAATCTTGAGTGCCCTCCTAAGGGAGAAGTGTGCAATTCCATAAGAATCTTTTGTTTTAGCTGGGAATTCTTACAGAGGTATAAGCGATCTTTGTACCATAACGAATCATTTTTCCAGCTAAATGTATCAGACATACTGGAATCTTGTTGTAACTTTTGAATAAGTGCCCACAATTCTTCGTCATTCTCCCATTCCTCCCTTGCTTCTTTTATCCAATCTGGTTGGATAATAGAAATGGCGCACAACAATGCTTCCACATCCTCATCCTTTCTTGAGAGTGCATCTGCCACCACATTTTTCTTTCCTTTTTTGTAGATGATTTCAAAGTCATAACCCAACATCTTTGTGACCCACTTTTTTTGCTCTTCAGAGGATAATCTTTGTTCTAAAAAGTATTTAAGGCTATCATGATCCGTTTTTACCTTGAAGTGTCTTCCCATTAGGTAGGGTCACCATTTCTTAAGTGCATGGAGTATTGCCAACATTTCCTTCTCATAAATAGCTTTGGGTAAAAACTTTCCCTTGATTGGATAACTTTCAAAAGCAATGGGTCTTTCATCTTGCATTAAAACAGCACCAATTCCATTTCCTGAAGCATCACATTCCACAATAAAGGTTTTTGTGAAGTCCGGTGTAGCTAAGACCGGTGCTTGGCACATTGCCTCTTTAAGATGTTCGAATGCCTTTGTTGCTTCTGGAGTCCATGAAAATGCATCTTTCTTCAATAATGTTGTTAGAGGTGCTGCTATTCTCCCATAATTCTTAACAAACTTGCGATAATACCCTGTCAACCCGAGAAATCCTCGCATATGCTTTATGGATGTGGGAATTTTCCATTCCTTAATGGCTTTAATTTTGCTAGGGTCTACCTTAACTCCTTCATGAGATACAATATGACCAAGATATTCCATCTCTTGTACTCCAAAGAAACATTTGGATCTTTTTGCATATAATTGTTTCTCCTCCAATAGTTGTAGCACCCTGTCAACATGTTCAACATGATCCTTCCAAGACTTGTTGTAGATTAGTATATCATCAAAAAATACTAACACAAATTTTCTAAGGAATGGTTTGAAAATTGAATTCATCAAACCTTGAAATGTTGAAGGTGCATTGGTAAGGCCAAAAGGCATGACCAAAAATTTATAATGACCCTCATGAGTTCTAAATGTTGTTTTCGGAATGTCTTCAATCTTCATTCTGATTTGATGATATCCTGAATGAAGATCCAACTTGGTGAAGTAAATTGATCCATGCAATTCATCCAGTAATTCATCAATGACAGGAATGGGAAACTTATCTTTAATAGTGAGCTTGTTGAGCTCCCTATAATCCGGACACATGTGCCATGATCCATCCT
This sequence comes from Pinus tabuliformis, assembly GCA_031772625.1. NCBI lineage: Eukaryota > Viridiplantae > Streptophyta > Pinopsida > Pinales > Pinaceae > Pinus > Pinus tabuliformis. The sequence continues at coordinate 569,089,157 of CM062808.1, read as the reverse complement.
TCTTGTGCACCAATATGACTGGAGTAGAGAAAGAACTTTGACTTGGTTGAATTATACCAGCCTCTAGCATTTCTGCAACCATACGTTCAATTTCACTCTTTTGGGCATAGGGATATCTGTACAGCTTGATGTTTGGAGGAACACTTCCTGGAATCAGATGAATAGCATGATCATGATCACGAATAGGTGGGAGACCTTTGGGAGTCTCAAATACCTTGGAATGATTGTCCAAGACTTTTTGGAGATCTGGAGAAATAGATGATTCCACTGTGGAAACATCTAGCGAACATAATTGTGCAATTACACCTCTTTGTTCCTTTTTTAGAAGCTTTGTCATACCATTAGAGCTTATTATCTTTCCCGGTTTCCCTGCAATACCCCTTAATTCAACTTCCTTTCCTTCCACAGAAAATTTCATGAAAAGTTCTTGAAAATTAAAAGCTATTGTACCCAAGGATTGTAGCCATTGGACTCCTAGTACAACATCAACACCTCCCATTGGAATGGAAAGCATTGGGCTAGTCAATACATATTCTCCCATGGATAGCTTGATATTATGGCACTTTCCAGAGCAATTTATTGTTCCTCCATTTGCAACCATCACTTGACACTCTGGTGTTGGATATAAGAAGCAATTCAATTCTTTTGCTACCTTACAATGAATAAAATTGTGGGTACTTCCTGAATCAATCAACACTATTACCTTTTTCTTCTTGATTTGTCCTTCTATCTTGATGGTTTGAGGAGTGGTAATTCCCACCAATGCATTACAAGATATGGTCGGATTCATTTCTTCTTTATCTAGGCTTTGTTCCTGGAGTATATCCTCTTCTTTTGACCTTTCTTGCTCCTTTTCTTCTTCCTCTTCACAATCTATGTAGAATAATTTCTTCTCAGCACACTTATGACCTTTAGTGTATTTGCTATCACAACTGTAACAAAGCCCTTTTGCTCTTTTTTCTTCCAATTGTTGTGGTGTCAACCTTATAGGTTGTGGAAGACTAGCGGCAACAACACTTCTGTCTTTATAGTTGTGAGTGGTATGCTTCCTCGTTGCCATAATTTTGCTTTCCATTTTTCTTGCTAACCTACATGCCTTCTCTAATGAATCAGGTTCCCAAAGGCAAACATCATGTTGGATATTATCCTTTAAAGACCCTATGAAAACATCAATCCTATGCTCCTCTGGAATATCTTTTACCCTTATGTTCAATTTTTGGAACTCCTCAATGTGCTCCATTATTGAACCCTTTTGTTTGAGACTTATCAATTGGCTAAAAAAAGTGTTGCTTTTTGTATCCTCATAATGTGCTATCAATTCTTCCGTAAAAATTTCCCAAGTGATAAATTTTTTACGAGAGCAAAGCCATTGATACCATACAAACTGATTTGGTTCCAAATATAAAGTTGCAATACGTACCTTTTGTGTGTTTTGCACATTATTGAGATCGAAAAATTGCTCCATCTGTAATATCCATGTTGCGGGATCCTTGCCATCAAACTTCCTCATATTGATTTTTGGAATATGGTGGGTCTTTGATCCAACATTAGAGTCTATGGAATCATGATTAACATTTCTTTTGTTCTCATCATGAGTTTCCTTTACTACCCTTTCACCATTAGTGACCCTTTCTTGTAGCAACTTATTCATATTTATCTTCAATTCTTCCATGTATGTCTTCAAATCTATCTTCAAATCATCCATATTAGCTTCCACGTCATTCATCTTAGCTTCTACTCCTTTCTTTAATCAATCCATCTTAGCTTCTACGCCTTTCTTTAAATCATCCATCTTAGATTCTGTTCCTTTTGTTGCAAGGGACAGTTGTTGCACTTGGTCTTGTAATTTTGATATATCATGTTGCATTTCTTCCTCTTCTTCATGAGTCATGCTAGAGCTTTCAGGTTCCTTACTAGGTGTTTGCATTTTCTTTCGTCGGGGCATCAGTTACCAATAATAATGCTCTACTATGCCCTTTGAATTCCTTCAAAATAAATTTTCAAACCAAGCTTAAGCAAAAATTTAAGAAAATCTTCACACCTTTTTTCACTTTGTAGGAGCTCGATATTGCCTCTGGTGTATCTCTGTACTTTCGAATCATCTAGATCTGAATTTGTGACCTGCAGTAGCCCTCTGTGTCCTCTTTCTAATGCCACAAGTCTGACCCAAATTGGATTCTCCAAGGAAGAGTTATGCGAAATCTCCCACAGTGACTTGATTATAGACTAGTTTAGTAGAGAGAACTTGTACGACGTGCCACGAGTCACTGTTTCAACATTTGGATCTAAAAAATGCATACAAGAAACTAAAGTCCATCCTCTTTCTATACCTTCTTACAAAATTTTAATTCGATCCCCAGAGAGAAAGTTATGACGCTTTTCCCCAGGTCACCTGTTTGGAATGTAATTCAAGAGTCTGCAAAAAGACCAACTTCCTCAGATCATATCTCCGCAAATATAGTGCAAACAGCTCTGAAATTTGGACCCGAGGTTCAGCGCGATTTATTCTCAAATGGTTTTTTTTGCAACTTCTGAAATGTCGCAAAAAAAAAGTTATAGCGAAAATTGCACGATGACCTGTTTGGAGCAGCGAAACCCTAGAATCCAAAGCTCTGATACCAAATGTTATGAAACCAGCTCAAGAAAAAGATAGAAAAGATAGATCAACGCCTTCGAATTTAGCCTCTTCGAGGGGGAAACCTCCTTTACATTACATAAATGAACAATTCTTGGATGATTCAAATGACAAAACCTCCTTTCTAGATATAGGAGTCTAAGGAGTCACAATATAACCCAGCCGACCTAACAATAATAATATAAAGCCACAAAAATAACAATAGAAGGATTCTATGGGGCAAGTAATAACAATATGGGGATAATAGGGGCACAACAATATTAATAAGGGGTACAACTACAATAGTAATGGGGTAATCACTAGTATTATAGGGACCCAACACACACCCTGCTCATCAATGATGTACCCTAGATATTGAACCTAGGTCATACCAAAAGTGAATCTCACAGAATTGGCACACAATTTTTGTTGTCGCGAGGTTTGGAGGACCTGTCGAATATGATGGAGGTGCTCTTCCCAACTTTGGTTGAAGATCAGGATGTCTTCAAAACATATTAAAATGAATGAGTTAGTGAAGGGCCATAAGATGTCGTGCATCGGCCTCATGAAGGTTATGAGGGCATTTGTTAACCCAAAAGGTATTACCAACCATTCAAAAGGCCCTCCTTGGATTCAAAGGTAGTCTTCCACACATTGAAGGGTTCGATTGGTACCTCGTTATAACCAGACTTCAAGTTAATCTTGCTGAAATATTTGAACTCCTTGATATTTTCCAGAAGGTTATTAATCCATGGGATTAGATACTTATTCCAGAAAATGATCCTATTTTGCACCCAATCGTAAATACAAAGTCTCCAGGTCCCATCCTTCTTCTGTACCAACACGATAGAGCTCCCACATGGTGAAGAAATTAACTTGATGTGCCCTTTCTGCAACAACTCCTTAATTTTCCTCTTGATTTCAGTGTTCCCCAAAACAAAGCATTGATAGATCGGCCTGTTGGGTAGCGGTGTGCCTGGGGTCAGATCGATGGAGTGCTTGACCTGAAAATGTAGGGGTACCCCTGTGGGTGAGGTGGATATGTCCTTGAGTTCCTCCACGACCTTGTCCATTTGCCGTTGCCATGCGGAAGATCCTTGTTTGGAGGTCGTGAATGTGGCCATAATATTCTTCTTTCCCTGAGGGTGAATCATAAGGAAGAAACATTTCCCGGTCTAGGAAATGATATTACTGCATTGCTTTGCAGATATCAAAGAGATGGAAATAGGAGGTGCTACCTCCGTTATCCTGTATAACCTATTGCCAAAAGAAATAGAAAACAATGCAATGCCTAGACTCGTACATAGCATGATGCTTCCACAAGTACAGTTTACCTAATAACACATCAAAAAATTCAAGGGGGGAAACATCCCACAATACGTCATGATCTGTGAAGGGCTTGATGTTATATGGAAGACAACGTTGCTAGATGACGTGAAGATCTCATCATTGGTGAAGCCACCAGATGGTGTATGGCTACATGTGTGGTGTGGTTGGTAGGCCCAATCACTTCATGACCTCTGTTGGTATGAGGTTCTTTTGGCTTCTGCTGTCGACAATGAACTGTAGTAGAGAACCCTTCACCCACATCTATGAGTTTAAGAGCCGCTTCCCCTCCTATGGATCTTCGGTCTCCATCTTTTGGATCTTAGTGATGGAAATGGTGGCACTAGGCTCCGCATCAATAATCTGATTCCATTTTTCATTCCCCTTGTTGGGTTCTAACTCAGAGTTAGAACATGTATCCGATTTAGAAGATTTTAGTTCAGCCACTAGTGACTGCTTGGCTTGACACTCACTTGTGTTGTGAGGGGGGCTCTTATGGAACCCACACCATTTCCTTGTGTCCTTCTTCATCTTTCTGGTGTTGTTCTTTTCTTGTGGATTCAATGGGTTGTCCTGGGTCACCTTGCCTTGGCTTTGTCCTTTGTTCTACAGTTTGGTGGCACCTTTCATTTGCTTTGGATTCGAAAATCCAAATTGTCACTTCTTCTGTTTAAATTTCTCCTCGATGTTGATAGCATATCGATAGGAAACACCAAGCGAGGAGATGTCAAGGAAATCTATCTCATCCAGAATGTACTTGTGTAGACAGTTGTGGTACTTGAGTACCAAATGATGCTCATAAGTCTTGATAACAACCTTTGTGCAAAGGGTATGAAAAATATTTGTGAACTTAGGCACATCTTGGTCCCTTCCCTACCGCAGTGTGGTCCACTTTATGCATTTATCTTCATAGCTCCCGACAGAGTAATATTGTTCCTTGATGGCGTCTCAGAAATAATTCCAAGTGGGTGTAGCTAAAAATAGTGAGGGTTCCCTCTCGTCCTTCTGTTCACAGTAGGTTTCCCACCAGTCCTTGACATGGGGGGTGGCTTTGAGGAGTGAAAAAGTAATATTTTCTCGATTGGAAAAGTCATGAACCAAAAAATATCCTTCTAACATATTTAACCATCTATCTACAATGTCTTCATATACCTGGCCTTCAAATATGGGAATGTCAAAGTTGACTTGTACCTTAAAGGAAGTGGTGCCTCCAGAGTGGCTGTTGGATGAAGATGCGTCACCTGTGGGTAGTCGCCAAAGGATCTAGGTAAAGTTATCCATCATCGCGTTCCTCTGTCGCTTTAGGGATTCCTCGATCAATATTATAAAAGGATCCCATGCTCCCTCATATTTATTTTCTTTCACCATGGGAGTCCATTGGGGTTTGCGAGTTGGTCTTGCAAATATTCAACCAGTTCGAGCCCTAACTCCTTATACCCTGACCTCGTTGGGGACATGCAAAGAAAAAAAAAGAAAGAGCAGAGCACTCTGATACCACTGATCCCACTGATCTAGACTCTTACAAGAATGCAATAAAATACAGATACAAACATAAACACAAAGATGCAACAGATATAAAACTTCATTTCATTAATATCAAAGAACTAAAATATGCTTACATACAGAATGTAAATAAACTAGCTCAGGCAATGGTAGCTTATCTCTGAAAAGAGATGTTGGAGCTACATGCCTCTAAACTATGTTACAATAAGGCTTGAAGGCCTATTTATTGTTGAGAAATAATTGAATACCCCAAACATCCAAAAACCTAACCCTAGGAGAGGAAACGTAAAAACTATGGGCCCCGTTGGGGTTAGTTGGTACATGTGTTTTCTGGGGTCGTAACTTTGGCATACTATCTCTGTTTGCTGCGCATGATACCTCATTAGAAAGATATATTTGACGAATAATTTTTTTGACTAATAACGTGAATTAAAGACTCATATTCTACCATTTAAAAAAAATATTGTTTAGGGCCTTAAAACAGCTCCGGATGTTTAGGACCCGAAAAACTGCAGAAAATAGTAAATTGCGCTACAAATAAGGAAAATGAAAAACTGAAAGTAATAATTGTGGGGGTCTAAGTGAAATAGGTGAATTGTCACCAATATCCACCTGGATCGGTCCTCCCCCCTTACGAAGCAATGGTCCCCATTGCGTTGAGTGCCTCCATGAGATGGGGAAACTTTTGCTGAACTTGGTCACTAGTGATCCACTTGTCTTGGTGCAAGAGTTGGCCATCTTCGATTACCTAATACAGTTGGATATTCTACTGGCGAGTGTTCTTGATATTTTTGTTCATGATCCTATTAGTTTTGACCTATTCGATGCAGCTTGGGTTAAGCTTTGTTGTTGTCAATTGCTCAAGAATGTCTGATGTGTCCAACAATGGGGGAAAGTATGGCTGCAGTCGGTCCACAATGAATACTGGGTGCGAGCCAAGGAATGGTGGAATGCTGAGATCGAAATAATTTTCCCCTACAACCTTAGTGATGGTGTAAGGCTCATATCAGAGTGGGTGAATCTTGTTTTAGGCCCCAACGAGGCGCTCCTTCTACAAATGTAACCAAACTTTGTTTCCCACCTAAAACTTGTGTGGAACCCGATGCTGGTCATGACACTATTTCTACTTAGTATTTTCTTTATGTAATATGTCATGGACCTGCTGACGGATGTGCTGAATTTGTTCAATGAGGTTGTAAGCTCTATTAGCTTTAGATTGGACATGAGCCGAATCTACCTGCGTAACTGCAATTGGTATGGCAGCATTAATGGGACATAGTGGTTGGAATCCCAGTCCCACCTGAAAGGGGTTGTGGCCAGTTGAGTTGTGGAGAGCTTTATTGTAGCTCTGTGGACATAGGGGAGGTTTTCATTCCATGCGCGTGGATGCTTCAATTTGTACATGCACAACATATGCATGATCATCTTGTTGACGACCTCTGTCTGGCCATCAATTTGGGGTGGAAGGCCATGGACTTAGTGAGCTTGGTATCTAACAACAACTAGAGGCTTGACAAAAATGCACTTAGGAAACTATTGTCCTGATCTAAGATAATGGACTTTGGGATCCCAAAGCGTATCCACACACATTCAAATAAGAGTTTGGCAGTTACTTATGCTACAATACTCTTCTTGTAGGCCGCTAAAATGGCCATCTTAGAGAATATGTCAACGACCACGAAAACAAAGTCATTTCCATGCTTGGTAGAAGGAAGGCCCGACATGTAATCCATGGATATGGATTCCTAGAGCCAATAAGGAGTAGGAAGAGGAGTATATAGGCCTTTCTTCTTAAATGTAGGTTTGGCAATGGAGCAGGCAGTGTAGGATCTAATGTACTTCTCAAAATCTTGCCGAAGGTTTGGCCAATAAAAATACTTTTTCAACACTACCACTACCTTTTCTATCCCAAAATGTCCATTGAATTGACTGTAATGTGCCTCCCAAATCATATTGGAAAGCTCACTTGAAGGAACACAAAGGTGTCCCAGGTGGCATAATAACGTGTCTTAGAGGTGAAAGTCTGGAACTTGCTTATCTTCTAGGAGCATCTAATATGTGGTGCAGAATTCTAGATCACTCTTGTAAAGACATGGCCATTCTGAAGTCTCATGTCCACAAGAGTCGAGCTCAATGGCCAACGCCATGATTGGCAATCACCTGAGGCAATCTACAACATTATTGGTGCTTCCCTTCTTATATTTAATGTTCAAATGGAACTGTTGTAGGTATGTGGACCATTTCTAATGTAGATTGTTCTACAACTTTCCTTGTGTTTGTATGAACTGCAGGGGTCGATTGTCTGTGTGGATGGCCATCTCCTTCCCCATAATGTAATGATTCCATTATTGGTAGGCTTGGAAAATGGAATACATATTTTTTTCATAGGTGGGATACTTCTGGACTGTGTTTGAAAGTGACTTATTGTGATATGCCACTGGATTCTCTTGCTAAGTAATAACTACACCAATAGCTTAGTCGGAGGCATATGTCTCAATCTAAAATGGTTGTTGCAAGTCTGGTAATGTGAGCATTGGTGTAGAGCATAGGCGATGACTCAACTTGGAAAATGCCTTCTGTTGGGATTCATACCAAAAGAGATTTTATTTTGCTCCACCCTTGGTGACTTGACTCAAAGGACAAGCGATATGAGAGAACCCCAACATGAACTTGCGGTAGAAATTGGCAAGACCCAAAAAGATACGGAGCTCTATTAGAGTGGTTGGGGCTGGTCAATCTTGAATAACTTGTATCTTGGTTTGGTCCACATGCACACCCCAATCATCAATGATGTAACCTAGATATTGAACCTGGGTCAGACCAAAAGAGAATTTCTCTAAATTGGCACATAACTTGTGATGTCGCGGGGTTTGGAGGACCTGTCGAATATGGTGGAGGTGCTCTTCCCAACTCTGGATGAAGATCAGAATGTCGTCTAAATACAATACAATGAATGAGATGGTGAAGGGTCACAAGATTTCATCCATTAGCCTCATGAAGGTTGCTGGGGAATTTTTTAACTCAGAAGGCATGACCAGCCATTCAAAAAAGGGCCTCCTTGGATTTGAAGGAAGTCTTCCACACATCAGAGGCTTTGATTGGTACCTGGTGATAACCGAACTTCAAGTTAATCTTGCTAAAATATTTGGCCCCCTTGAGCTGGTAGAGAATGTCATCAATCTGTGGGATTGGATACCTATTCTGGATAGTGCTCTTATTCATTGTATGATAGTCAATACAGAGTCTCTAGGTTCCATCCTTCTTCTGTACCAACATGATCAGGCTCCCACAGGGTGACGAACTTGTCCTGATGTGCCCTTTCTACAACAACTCTTGAATATGTCTCTTGATTTCATTATTTTCCAGAACAGAGCGTCAATAGATCAACCAATTGGGTAGCTGTGTTCTTGGGTTCATATCAATGGAGTGCTTGTCCTAACAGTGTAGGGGTAGCCCTCTGGGTGAGGTGAAGTTGTCCTTGTATTCCTCCATGACCTTGTCCATCTACTGGTGTTGCGCGAAGGAGCCTTGTCTGGAGGTCGTGGAAATGGCTACAATCTTCTTATTGCCCCGAGTGCGAATCATAAGGAAGACAAATTTATTGGTTTGGGAAATGATCTTATTACATTTCTTTGCAAATATCAAAGAGATTGTGGTAGGCGATGCTACCTCTAATATCCCATATAAATTATTTCCCAAAAAAATAATAACAGTCTGAGGCCTAGACTTATACAAAACATGATGCTTCCACAAGTATGGTTGGCTTGATAATACTTCACAAAATTCAAGAGAAGAAACATCACAGTGTACCTCATCTGTGAAGGGCTTGATGTTGTACGGAAGGTGGCGCTGTTGGTTGACGCAAAGTTCTTGTCCTTGGTGAAGCCACCCAATGGTGTACAACTGTACATTTGGTGTGGTCGGTAGGCCCAACCGCTGCATGACCTCTATTGATATGATATTCTTTTAGCTTCCATTGTTAAAAATGAACTATAACATAGAACCCTTAACCCACATCTGTGAGTGGAAGAGATGCTCCCCTCCTCTGGATCTTTGGGATCAATATTCTAGATCTTGGTGGTGGAAACGGTGGCATTAGTCTCTGCAATAATCTGCTTCCCTTTGTCATTCCCCTTGTCAGGTTCTGACTCAGAGTTAGAACATGCATCTGATTCGGAAGCTTTCACCTTAGCCACCAGTGACTTCTTTGCTCGACACTCAATTGTGTTGTGAGTGGGGATCTTATGGAACTCAAATTATTTCCATGTGTCCTTCTTCATCTTCGTGGTGTTGTTATTTTTTTGCAGCTTCAACGGGTTGTCCTGGGTCACCTCACCTTGGCTTTGTCCTTTGTTCTACAGTTTGGGGGTACCTTTCCCTTTCTTTGGATTCATAGATCCAAAGTCTCGCTTCTTCTGTTTAAATTTTTGCTCGATCTTGACAGCATATTGATAGGCGGCGCTAAGTGAGGAGATGTCCAGGAACTCCATATCGTCCTGGATGTACTTGTGTAGACAGTCATGGTACTTTTTTATGCAACCATCTCACAGAAAATATAGATCAAATACTTAAAAATTATCCACTTTGAGGTAGAAACCTCCTTTACATTAAATAAATAAACAATTCTTGGATGATACGAATTATAATACCTCCTTGGTATATATAGGATTCTAAGGGGTCATAATATAATCAGAGCCTACATAAAAATAATAATGCAAGGGCACAACAATAACAATAATGGGCTTCTATGGGGCATAATAATAAAAATATGGGGGCTATATGGGAACAACAATAACAATAAGGGGGATACACTAGTATTATAGGGACCTAACATGCCCCTCTCCTTCAAAAAAGTGTTGTCCCCGACACTTGAGTAGTTTAGGATGCGTCTGTATAAAATTCTCAGCCACCCATGTGGAATCTTCAACGGGTAAGTTCTTCCACTTAATGAGATACTATGAAATTGATTGATTCCATAGTTGTCAGGTTCTTGTTTCTGTGACTTCTTCATGCTCAAATATGATTTTTCCTTCTTTGTCAAGTTCTAAAATCATTTTTGAACTGGAAGCTTGTCACCGATAATCATCTTTAAACATGAAAAATGGAAAACTAGGTGTACTCGGGAAGATGCAGGCAACTCCAATTTGTATGCCATAGTACTAATATTTTGCAACACCTTGTAAGAACCGTAGTACTTGGGTGATAATTTATTATCCTTCTTAGATTTCTTAAGAGACATTTGTTTGTATGGTTGTAGCTGTAAAAATACCTAATCACCTACATCAAATATTGTTTCAATGTGATGCTAATCTACCAAGTGTCATTCGATTCTGTGCTAGAGTGAGGTTATCCTTTAAGAGTTGGAGAACTTGTTGTTGATGCTCAATGTGATTTTCCACTGCTTGAACCTTAGAATTTTCTCTTAAATATGATGTGATGGATGGTGGATGACATCCATAAAGTGCCATAAATGGGGTCATTTTTGCTATAGTATGGAAGGAAGTGTTATACCACTATTCAACTAGAGGTAACCACTTGACCCATTGTGTTTGTTTATCATATACAAAGAAACAAATATATCCTTCCAAACATTTGTTCACTATCTCAATTTTCCCATAATATTGAGGATGATAAGATGAGCTATGAGCTAATTGAGTACCAAGACAAGAAAATAATTTCGTCCAAAACTTTCTAGTGAAAATGGGATCTCTGTCACTTACTATAATCTTTGGATTTCCATGAATCTTTTGAATTGTTTCCATAAATGCAGTAGCAACTATACTGGCTTTAAAAGGATGAGATAATGCACAAAATTGTGCATACTTGGTAATTTTATCAAATACCACCATGATGACACTCTTTCCTTCAGACTTGGGTAAACCTGTGATAAAATCCATTGAGACCTCCTCCCAATGCTGACTTGGAATGGCTAAAGGTTGTAACAGACTCGGGTCTTAATTGTCTCAACTTTATTTTGTTGGCAAACCAAACATTGTACCACAAACTTCTGAATATCAGATTCAAGGCCATCCCAAAAAAATTCCTTCTTGACCCTATGGTAAGTTTTAAAAAATCCTGAGTTCCCTCCTAAGGGATAGGTGTTTAATTCCAAAAGAATATTTTGTTTGAGTTGGGAATTCTTACAAATATATAAGCAATCTTTGAACAATAATGAACCATTTTTCCAGCTAAATGTATCAAATGTAATGGGATCTTGCTGCAACTTTTGAATGAGTATCACAACTCTTCATCATTCTTCCATTCATCCATTGCTTCAGTTATCCACTCAGGTTGGATAATAGAAATGACACAAATAGATGCTTCCACAACCTTATCCTTTCTTGAGAGTGCATCTGCAACAATATTTTGCTTCCCTTTTTTGTAGATGATTTCAAAGTCATAACCCAACATCTTTGTCACCCATTTTTTCCGCTCTTCTAAACATATTATTTGTTCCAAAAAGTATTTAAGACTAACATGATCTATTTTTACCTTAAAGTGTCTTCCCATTAGGTAAGCTCGTCATTTCTTTAGTGCATGTAATATTTCCAACATTTCCTTCTCATAAATAGGTTTGTGTAAATAATTTCCTTTGATTAGATGACTTTCAAAATAAATGGGTTTTCATTCTTGCATTAAAACAACACCAATTCCATTTCCTGAAGCATCACATTACATAATAAAAGTTTTTGTGAAGTTTGGCGTAGCTAAGACTAGTGCTTGGCACATTGCCTCTTTAAGATGTTCATATTTCTTTGTTTCTTTTGGAGTCCAAGAAAATGCATCTTTCTTCAGTAATGATGTTAGAGGTCCTTCTATTCTCCCATAATTCTTAACAAACTTGTGATAATACCCTGTCAACCTGATAAATCCTCGAAGATGCTTTGTGGTTGTGGGAATTTTACATTCCTCAATGGCTTTAATTTTGTTAGGGTCTACCTTAACACCCTCATGAGATACACTATGACCCAAATATTACACCTCCTGTACTCCAAAGAAACATTTGGAGATTTTTGCATATAATTGTTTCCCTTCCAATAGTTTGAGCACCCTGTCAACATGTTGAAAATGGTCCTTCCAAGACTTGTTGTCGATTAGTATATCATCAAAAAATACAAACACAAATTTTCTAAGGAAGGGTTTGAAAATTGAATTCATCAAAACTTGAAATGTTAAAGGTGCATTAGTAAGGCCAAAATGCATGACCAAAAATTCATAAGGACCCTCATGAGTTCTGAACGTTGTTTTCGGAATGTCATCAGTCTTCATTCTAATTCGATGATATCTTGAACGAAGATCCAACATGGTGAAGTAAATTTATCCATGTAATTCATCCAACAATTCATCAATGACAGGAATGGGAAATTTATCTTAAATAGTGAGCTTGTTGCGCTCCCTATAATATGGACACATACACCATGATCCATCCTTATTATGCACCAATACTACTGGAGCATAGAAATAACTTTAACTAGGTTGAATTATACCAGCCTCTAACATTTTTGCAACCATACGTTCAATTTCACTCTTTTCGGCATAAGGATATTTGTAAGGCCTGATGTTTGTAGGAGAACTTCTTGGAATCAAGTGAATCACATGGTCATGATCACGAATAGGTGGGAGGCCTTTGGGAGTCTCAAACACCTTGGAATGATTGTCCAAGACTTTTTAGAGATTTGGAGAAATAGATGATTTTGATGTTTGAACCCCTAGTGAGCATAATTGTGCAATTACACCCTGTTGTTCTTTCTTAAGAAGATTTGTCGTGACATTAGAGTTGATTATATTTCTTTTTTTCCTTGCGATACCCCTTAATTCAACTTTCTTTCCTTCCCAAAAAAAATTCAAGCAAACTTCTTGAAAATTGAAAGTTATCGTCCCCAAAGATTGTAGCCATTGGATTCTTAGTACAACAACAACACCACCCATTGGAATGGAAAGAATTGGGATATTCAATACATATTACCCCATGTTTAGCTTCATATTATGTCACTTTCCAGAGAAATTTATAGTTCCTCCATTTGCAACCATCACTTGACACTCTGGTGTGGGATATAGGAAGCAATTCAATTCCTTTGCTATGTTACAATGAATAAAATTATGGGTACTACGCGAATCAATCAACACTATTACATTTTTATTCTTGATATATCCTTCTATATTGAGAGTTTGAGGAGTGGTGATTACTCCAATACATTGTAAGATATCGTAAGATTCATTTCTTCTTTCTCTAGGGTTGGTTCTTGGTGTATATCCTCCTCTTGTGATGTTTCTTGTTTCTTTTCTTCCTCCTCTTCACTGTCAATGTAGAATAATTTCTTCTCAACACACTTATGACCTTTAGTGTATTTTCTATCACAACTTTAACAAAGCCCTTTTGCTCTTCTTTCCTCCAATTGTTGTGGTGTCAACCTTGTAGGTTGTGGAAGACTAGGAGCAACAATGCTTCCACCTTTATAATTGTGAGTGGTAGACTTCCTTGTTGCCATAATTTTGCTTTCAACTTTTCTTGTCACCCTGAATGCCTTCTCCAATGCATCTGGTTCCCAAAGGTGAACCTCATGTTGGATGTTATATTTTAAATTCCCCATGAAGACGTCAATCCTATGCTCCTCTGGAATATCAATTACCCTAATATTCAATTTTTGGAAGCCTTCAATGTGCTCTGCCATTGAACCCTTTTGTTTGAGATTTATCAATTGGCTAAAGAAGGTGTTTCTCTTTGTATCTTCATAATGTGCTATAGTTTCCTCCACAAAAATTGACGAGGTGACTAGTGGTTTATGAGAACAAAGCCATCTATACCATACAAACTGATTGGGTTCTAAATATAAAGATACAATACATACCTTTTGTGAGGGTTGCACATCATGTAGATCAAAATATTACTCCATCTGTAGTATCCATGTTACTGGATCCTTGCCATCAAAATTCCTCTTATCTCTCTTTGGAATGTGGTGGTTTGAAAACCCCACATTGGAGTCTCTAAAATTGTAATTCATATTCTTTTTTTTCCTCATCATGCTTTTCATGGATTACCTTGTCATCACCAGGAAGCCTTTCTTGCAACAACTTTGTCAAGCCTTCCTTCAAAACTTCCATGTTTGCTTTTAAACCATTCATGACACCCTTTAAACCATCCATGTCACATTTTAGTTCATCTTTGGTTTCTCTTCGTGAGAGAAAAATTTGTTGCTCTTGTTCCTGTAATTTTGACATATCATGCTACAATTATTCTTCTTCGTGTTTCATAGTAGAGTTTTTTGAGGGCTTAATGGGTGTAGAATTTTTTTTCTTGGGAGGAATTTTAGAACCCAATACTAATATCTATTCTTCAATATGCCCTTGGAATCATTTTAAATTGATTTTTCAAACAAAAGTTATGCAATTTTTAAAAAAACTACACACTTTTTTCTTTCCTTTAGGAGCTCAACCTTGAAATCGCTGTAACTTTGTAATTACGGATCTCCAAGTTCTAAAATTTCTTCCTCTGGTAGCCCTCTGATTCTTCTTTCCAACCCCACAAGTCTTATTGAGATCAGATTCTTCAAGAAAGCGTTATGCGGAATCACCCATGATGACATTATTATGCATGTGTTTAGTAGATCAAAGCTTTATGGGAAGCCACGTGTCATTGTTTCAACCTTCACCACTGAAATTGATACAAGAAAAACTATAGTTTGTTTAATTTAGCCCACTTTTTATGGAATTCAAATCCTATTCCTGAAATGAAAGTTATGATGATTTTCCCTAGGTCACCTATTTGAGATTGAATTCTGGAGCCTGCAAAAACCATAACTTCCTCAAATCATATCTCGGAAAATTTAGAGAAATAAGCTATAAAAATTTTACACTAAGTTCACTAAGATTTCTTCTCCACATGGTAAAAATTTCAGCATCTGAAGCCTCGTAAAAAAATGTTATAGCGAAAATTCCAAGATGACCTGTTTGAAGAAACAAAACCCTTGAATCCAAAGCTTTGATACAAAATGTTATGCAACCATCTCACTGAAAAGATAGATCAAGGAATTAAAAATTATCCTCTTTGAGAGGGAAAACTCCTTTACATTACATAAATGAACAATTCTTGGATGATACATATGAAAATACCTCCTTTGTATATATAGTAGTCTAAGGGGTCACAATATAGTTAGAGCCTACATGACACTAATAATGTGAAGGCACAACAATAACAATATGGGAGATACATGGGCACAACAATAAAAATAAGGGGGATATACTTTTATGATAGGGACCTAACATACTTGAGTACCAAATTCTGCTTAGAATCTTTGATACCAAACTTCGTGTGAACGGTGTGAAATATTTATGAACTTTGACATGTCTTGGTCCCTTCCCTACCACAACGTGCTCCACTTTCTGTAGTTATCTTCATAACTCCCGATAGGGTAATATTGTTCCTTGATGGCATCTAAAAAATAATTCCACGTGGGTGCGACTAAAAATAGTGAGGGTTCTCTCTTGTCCTTCTGTTCATAGTATGTTTCCCACTAGTCCTTGCTATGGGCGATGACTTTGAGAAGTGAAAAAAGTAATATTTTCCTAATTGGAAAATTCATGAACCAAAAAGCATCCTTCAATAATATTTAACAATCTATCTACGGCGTCTGCATCTATTTGGCCTTCAAATATGGGAATGTCAAAGTTGACTTGTACCTTACAGGGAGTGGCGCCTCAAGAGTGGTTGTTGGATGAAGATGTAGCGCCTGTGAGTAGCCGATGGAGGATATGGGAAAAGTTATCTATCATTGTGTTCCTTTGTCGCACAAGGGATTCCTTGAGAAATATTTTGAAAGGATCTCTTGATCCCTCATCTTTATTTTCTTATGCCATGGGAGGTCATTGGGGTTTGTGAGGTTGGTTTAGCAAAATTTCAACTAGTTCAAGCTCTAACTCCTTATACCCTGACCTCATTGGGGACATGTAAAGAAAAATAGAGAAAGAGAAGACAACTCTAATATCACTAATCCCACTGATCCATAATTATACAGGAACACAACAGAATGCAGATACAAACATAAGCAACGAGATGTAGCAGAAATAAAACTTCATTTCATTAATATCAAAGAACTGAAATATGCTTACATACATAATAGAAATGAACTAGCTCGGGCGATGGTAGCTGATCTATGAGAAGATATGTGGTGGCTGTATGCCTCTGAACTATGTTACAATGAGGCTCTAAGGCCTATTTATTGTTGAGAGACAATGGGAAACCCTAAACATCCAAAAAACTAACCCTAGGAGATGAAGCACCAAAATTGTGGCCCCCGTTAAGGTATGTTGGTACATCAACTTCCTGGAGTCGTAAATTTGGCATACGATCTCTAATTTGTGTGTATTATACCTTGTTATAAATATGTATCCATGGAAAAAAAAATTGACTATTAATAACATGCAAAGACTCACGTTTTCCATTTTTCCAAAAAACATCGTTGAGGGCCTTAATACGACTCTAGAAGTTAAGAACCTGAAAATCCGCCAAAAATAGTAAGATATGCTACAATTGAAAAAAGTAATAATTTGAAAGAAACAATGGTGGGGGTCCAAGTTGAATAGGCAGGTGGCCACCAATATCCACTTGGATTAGTCCTCCTCCCTTAGGAAGCAATGGTCCTCATTGCGTTGAGTGCCTCCATGAGATGGGGAAACTTCCGATGTACTTGGTCCCTGGTGAGCCACTTGCCTTGGTGTAGGATTTGGCGAGCTTTGACAACTCGATACACTTGGATCTTCTACTAGTGCGTGTTCTTGATTTGTGTGTCCATGATCCTATCAATTGTGGCCTTTTTTATGTAGCCTAGGTTGAGCTCTATTGGTGTTAATTGCTCAACAATGTTTGATGTGTCGAGCAATGGGGGAAAGTATGGCTGCATCCAATACACATTGAATACTAGGTGTGGGCAAAGGAATGGTGGAATGCTAAGGTTGTAAACATTGTCCCCTAAAGCCTTAGTGAGGTGTTCCTTCTGCAAATGTAAACAAACTTTGTCGCCCACCTGAAACTTGTGTGGCACCCAATGTTGGTCATGACATTGTTTATACTTAGCATTTTCTCTATCTAATATGTCATGGACCTACTATCGGATCTGTTGAATGTGCTCAATGAACTGTTAGCAATGTCAGCTTCGGACTGGACATGAGTTGAATCTACCTGAGTAGCAACATGTGGTATGACAACATTAATGGGACATAGTGGCTCAAATCCCAATCCCACCTGATAGGGGTTGTGGCCAGTTGAGATGTGGATAGCTCTGTTGTAGTTATGCTAGACATAGGGCATGCTTTCATCCCATGTGAATGGATTTTTTGAGTTGTACATGCATAGGATATGCATGATCATCGTGTTGACAACCTTTGTCTGACCATCAGTTTGGGGGTGGAAGATCATGAAGTTAGTGAGCTTGGTATCTAACAATGACCAGAGGCTTGACACGAAATCACTTAGGAACCTACTGTCCCGAACTAATATAATGGATTGTGGGATCCCAAAGTGTAGCCACACTTGTTCAAAGAAGAGTTTGGCAGTGTCTTCTATTGTGATACTCTTCTTGCAAGCAGCTAGAATGGTCGTCTTGGAGAATCTGTCGACGACCATGAAAATATAGTCATTGACATGCTTTGTATAAGGAGGGCCCAATATGTAATCCATGGAGATGGATTCCTGGGCATGTCTAGGAGTAGGAAAAGGAGTATACAAGCCTTTCTTCTTGATTGTAGGTTTGGAAATGGAGCAGGCAATGCAGGATCTGATGTACTTCCCAACATCCTGTCAAAGGTTTGGCGAATAAAAAAACTTTTGCAGCATTTCCACTATCTTTTCTATCCCAAAATATCCATTGATTCGACTATAGTGCACCTCCCAAATCAACTTGGAACACTCGCTTAAAGGAACATAGAGATGTCCTAGGTGGCCTAATAATGGATCCTGTAGGTGAAAGTCTGGAACTTTCTTACCTTCCAAGAGCATCAAATATGTGGTGCCAAATTTTGGGTCACTCTTGTAAAAACATGGACATTCTGAAGTCTCATGTCCACAAGAGTCAAGCACAGTGGTCACCGCCATGGCCAACAATTGGCTAAGGCAGTCTGGAACATTATTGGTTCTTCCCTTATTGTACTTAATATTCAAATGGAACTATTGTAGGTATGTCGACCATTTATAACAACGATCATTTTGCAACTTTCCTTATGTCTGTATGAATTGTGTTAGGTTCCTATAATAATAGGATTCATAATTTTGAATTGGCTATGGTAAGTCTTGAAATATTGTACATACTTTTTCTTTCTGCAAAATGTTTTCCCATATTAAAATTAAAAAAAAAAATGTAAAGAGGGTATGTCCTAAAAGAATAATCAAAGGACAAAAAGAAAGAAGGAAAAAGTAAAAAATATGAACCCAAAAAGAGATAAAAATAGATCATGAAAGTGTGAAAATTCAAATGCCACTATGTTGTGGGGAAAAATGCCTATTTAGGACGATCCTATCCACCTAAGGTGTGACAGCGCCTTAGCAACAAACGAATACAGCTATTATGATTTCTTCCTTTATGAAATGTGAAAGAGGGGAGATTGGCAGACTTACCGTTGTCTTCCGGTTGTCCCTCGATCTAGATCCTCTTCCCCTTTGTGTGTCTACAGCTACTCGCCTCCTCGCTTGCTCAAGAGAACAGCTACTTGAATCCCACGAGGTCACAAGAGAACAGCTACCTGTGACAAGAGAACAACTACTTGCGACAAGAGAAGAACACAATACAAAGGCAAATGTACATATTCATAAATGATTCAGGATTAGAAGTAAATCAAATACACTAATGCAATCATACAAAGTACACTAGCATATAGGAAAGAATCAAGATAGCTTTATTGAAAGTAACAGGGTTCAGGAAGAGATACAACCCATGGGGCTCCAATCCAGCATCTCCTTCCCAGCAG
Source organism: Pinus tabuliformis (assembly GCA_031772625.1). Lineage (NCBI taxonomy): Eukaryota > Viridiplantae > Streptophyta > Pinopsida > Pinales > Pinaceae > Pinus > Pinus tabuliformis. Next base: position 569,069,758 of record CM062808.1, on the reverse strand, counting down.
AATGGAATTCCCTCTTCAGCTCCCTTCAAAGCATAAACACCCAATGTATCCAGCCACAAACCAACAACAATTCTTTACATTCACAAAATTCCAGCCTCTAGATCCCATGGAGGAGAGATCTATATATAGTTATTTGGAGAGAGGATGAGTCAGCTTGAGATCTGACTAGTGTCCTCTCCCTCTATCAGTTCTTGAGTCCACTTGGAGGTTCTTGCTTCCACTTGGAGATTTGGAAACTCTTACTCATCACCAGTCGAATTCCCTGATACAAGTGTCATTTTGGAAGCTTCTTGGGCATTGACACCTTGAGAAATGAGCCTGCCACTTGTCCAGTTACGCTTAGCGCAGGTAGCCTTTGTTGCAGTTGACATTCAACGCAGGTAGATAGTGGAGCAGTTGACATTCAGCACAGATGCTTAGTGGAGCAGTTGACATGATCCAGAATTAGCTTGTTTTTGAGTGTTTTCAGGTGGAGAAGTTCTGTGAATTGCTGTGGTTACTTGGCCTTGTTCCTCTAGGGGTAGGAACAACATGTTTAGGGACTTTGGATCCCTTGATTATCGACATTTCATGCTCAGTGATGCAAGGCACAAAAATGTCTATAACAGTTGCCCCCTAAAGTATGAGGCCGTTTATCGGGTGAAATGCTTTATCCAGGAGGGTCCGAAGTTCATCCATCTGCTGGGAGGAGACCTGTAATAAAATACAATACAATACATTATGATTCATTCTGCTTTCATGATCTAGCTGAGGCAGGCATTCCCATGCTCAGCTTTATAAATTCATTTTTGTACATAGAACAGACGACTGTCTGATGGTAGACTGATAATTTTGGTGAAATTATCATCCTTTGAGTAGGATGATCATCTGCTGCAATGATGTACATGTCAAATGTCTTTATTTTTCCTGAATATATATCGCAGCCCGGATGGATGAAACTAGATCCGGGGTCTTCAAACTCGTTCGATCTTCACTCTAAGTACAAGTCGATCCATGTGAGAATTGCGCTGAAGTCGAACATGGAAAGACATCGCTTGATTACCGGTCAATGATGCAAACCGTTAACAAGCGCGAGAGGAATCACCGATAATGATAATGACCCTCAAGGTACTGCAGTACAATTCACGTGGTGTGAATAAAGGACTTGGCGTCGAACACCACGCAAAATCTTCTGGTCGAAGGTCATTGATGTATACCTGTCGCCGGAAGTGAGAAACTTGCCATTGAGGCATGCAAGCTTCGAAGTACTGAAGGGGTTGTTCCTAGATCAACTTCTTGGATAATGAGCTGATGTCGACAAGAAGCGATCCGTCACAGGAGGGCCTTAATGAATCCCACATCAGTGACACGGAACGGAGCTAATGATTTTAATGGAGGTGAAAACGATCAGTGACATATGATTCAGGGTGGCGGTCATGAATGGATGAAGGATAATGTATGGCAGTGGATGGGACCTGGTTGACTCTTTCTGAACGACTTCTCTTGAACATATGGCGACACTGATGCGATGGATCGGTAGCATTACCCCAAATATGGATGGTATGGCGAGACCATGGTGATGTGACCGGTGAATGAAACAACCCAACCCGATTGTGATACGGAGGAAAAGTGTCATGTTCAAGAGCGACCTGCTACCATCAAACTTTTCTTGATTTTTCCCAATTTTTCCCCAGTCATTGCTGACCAGTACCTCTTTATTTTTGTCAAGCTTGAGGAGGATAACATATGCTTGTTCTATAACCTGCCCTTCGGGCAAGCCCGTCGCTATGTTTTAACGAGCTTAGCGATGGGGAAACTCGTTCTCGTCTAAAGACAAGTTTGTCGCTATTTAATAATTTTAATGAGTCTAACGACAAGGATAACTCGGTCCTTTTCATTTTTAGAGAGTCTGAAAAGGTACATAAATTCAACTCCAAAATTCCTTTTTCGTCATCTAATCCCTTAAGTCCGAAAAAGTATAAAACAATACAGAAGGGATGAGTTTTCGATATCTTTAACAAGCCGAACAAAACAAGCGCTCGATCTTTTTGTGCAATAATCCCTCAGGTCCAAAAAGATTAAAATCTAGAGGAGGGATAGCACTTCCCGTCCTTTAACGAGCTGGAAGGCCAAGACTCGGCAATCTTTTCATATTTTACGAGTCAATTGAAAAGAGCTTAAAGAAGACTCGTCTTTTGAGGAACGAGTGATAAACAGGGGTAGCAACTGATTCCAGGTACAGGTTGGAATTTTCCAATCACGGCAGTGTCACAAGGATGGCTAGGTGAAATCACTCTTCGCAGCTGTTCCTCAAAATGGGTAAACAATCATATGGAGGTGAACGATCGGCCAAATGAAAAGTGGAGGTGGCAGGTGCAAACACGACCAAGGTTTTTATGGCTAATAAATTTACGATCACTGTGGTTATTTACCGGGATAGGTTCATTTTTTAGATAAAAATGAGCTTAAACACTGGAGGAAACTCTGCTCACTGCTTTTATTTATTTTTTAACAAGCATGAAGATCGCGTTAAAACTGCTCGGATCTTGCGTTTATTTTTAACGAGCATGAACTTTATGCTAAAACTGCTCGATCTTAAGTTTGCATGCCCCCAGCATAATAACGCAAATCGAGGTGCATGCCCCCCAAGCTTCATTGCCTTCAACTCGGTGGTTGGAATGAAGGTTTACCTTTGAGAAAGGGGATTTTTTCCATTTTTTAATGAGGTTGACACAAGATAAGAACCGTCCTCTGTGTCCAAATCCATTAGATGTAGGAGGTTTCATATTCCACTGTGGCCACTTCCGCCAGATTACTCGGAGGCGGTAGGGCAAAAGTACCCATTAAGGCAGGGTCTTTTAGGAGACCTACTCCGATATTTTGGAGCAAATGATTCCTTCCATGGATCATTGGAATGCTTCCCGTAACTTGCGAACTGTTGGGGAGAAAAGTTTGTTGGTCAACGATTGTAATTCCTCCTTGGAAGGGAAATGCAATCTTCCTAAAATAGGTCGACACAACAACTGCCACGGCATATATCCATGGTCTTCCTAGTAGGATGTTGTAATCAAGATTCCCATCGATGACTTCAACATCTATTTCTACCGTTTTTCCTTCTAGTTCAACTTTCAAGTTATTTAGTATACCATATGGGGTATATGTCCTTCCGTCGAATGCTTTTAACGTCGTCGCAGACCTCGACAAGGTTGGAGATCCTAAAGTTTTCCAACAACTCATCGACATAATGCATGTAGATGCCCCCTCATCAATAATTGTTCGATGAACAGTTTTTTTGAGGGCTTTCACTTGAATAAGGAAAGCTACTTGAGCTGGTAACTGAGGGTCATATCCTTTATGATCAAAGGCCACAAGATTGGAATCCATTGGGTCAATTCCACCTATTGCTGATAATAAAGCTTGCTCTTGGGAGAAGCAATTTTGCGGTACCTCGAGTGTCGACATAACGAACGGCGATTGGGCCAGGTCCTCTATCTGTGCTATTTTCGCACAAGGATTAAATGTCGATTTGTGTACTGCTCCCTTTTGCGACTTTATCATTGGCTCAGGGATGATGGGTGGCACAACTTCGGTCAAAGTTGTTGTTGGACTACTAGGTTGTTCATTAGCCTTGTTGTTCGATAGCTTTGGATTCCTGTAATCCTTATTCCTCGTCAAAGCATCACTTTGCTGCTTTGATACAGACAACATAAGCACTTGGGATCGGGAAGCATTTTGATTAGCAACCAGTTCGGTTCTCGGGCTTGGAAATGGATCAGTCAACATAGCTGAGGTTTTCGAACTCTTAAAGAATCTTTTAAGCTCAGCTTTGTATGGACAATCTGCTGTCCAATGATCCTCATCGCATATATGACACCCCGTAGGGGGTTTCCTTTTTCTCCCTTTCTTTTTCTTCTTGCCCCCTGGTTGCTTCAGTCGTTTGTCCTTGTCGTCCGACACGGCACTTACTTCCGAGGCAAGAAATTCCTCATTTTCATTTTGACCGGAAATCATACGGGCCTTTTTAGATATAGCCTTTGTCGATTTCATGTCTGTTGCGCCAATCACGCCATCGCCGGCATGAGAGTCACTATTTGATTTAGGAGGAGGAGGAATTGAAAATTCTGGTCTAGGGGCGTCAGGTATTTTATCATAGAGCGTGCCGGACTGAGTATATACTAAGTCTAGATATTGTGCACGAGCAATAACTTGCTCCTCCGTTATGACTCCCCCCTTGGCCACATCTTCCGTTATGGCAGGAAGTAACGACTTTATAAACCATTCAGCTAACAGCTGATCTGGAACGTAAGTCTTTACCATCCTGCGACGACGACGCCACTCATGTATATGATCGGATATATGTGTGGCCGTCGTCTGCTTGAAGTTGGTTAAGATTTCCGTTCCAGTTTCATACCTTATCGGTAATTGAAAATGGGTTAAGAAAGTCGTGGCTAGGGAACTGAAATTGTCGAAAGAGGCTTTAGGTAATTCAATATACCATTTAGCCGCTGGACCCGTCAATGTCCTCTGAAAAAGGCGAAGCCTTATCGAATCATCGTTCAGGGTGTTCGACGAACACCACAGATGAAAAGTCATGACGTGATTCGATGGGTCTTCACCTGGATTTCCATTGAATTTAGGAATGTCCGATGGAAGTTTATGTGGAATCGCTGGCCACCAAGGGGCATAAGCAATTGGATCATTCGTCAGCCGGTTTAGATCTGGTAATTTTAGAGTTGCTACAAAGGGCAACTGTTGATTCAGGTTAGGTAGAGCATACCCAGGATAAGATGGAATCGCCTGAGCAGTGGGTCTTTGCATACCAGCATAATGTATTTGATGCTGGAAATTTTGACAAGTTTGATGGGCATAACCGTTATTATACAGTTGCCCATTACTTACAAAGACTTGTTGCTCGGGTCCTTGATATGATTGCTGGAATTGCGGTTGTTGAGTTTGAACCAACTCCGGTTGTTGGACCATTTGCTGTCGTCCAATACTGGATGATTGACCAAGATGAGGAGTCATAGTACTTGTTTGAGCCTGAGTCGCTCCAGATAAGGAGGCACTAACCGGAGGTTGTGATTGAGTTGTCGAGACAAGAGGCTGTTGTATGGCAACCTGAGAAACTTGGGGTTGACATACAACAGGTAGCACTTGTACTTGCGACGCAATCAACATACCAGGTATAGTGGCAACATTCGACACAGGGTGGACTGGTTGCATTGAATATGCAACCCTTGGTTGCTGAGGCAGTATTGGTACCCAACCGCTGGATGTAATTCCAGTTTGACCTGAACTTTGTTGTAAACTCCCATATGGTTGTTCTCCGGTAGAGAACAATGAAAAGGCATACTGCCCTCCATATGGTGGCAGTCCAGTACTTAAAGGACAAATTGGCCTTTGAAGACACATTGGATCAATTTGTTGAGTTTCAACATAAGAAATACCAGATGATAATCCGGATGAAGAGATAGGAACTAACCATGTCGCCGAAGCAGTCCCTGATGGGACTCCGGCTTGTTGTTGATAACTTGCCGGGACAGATGGTATACCATCGAACATCGTTGGGGTAGCAGCAGGAGGCTGTGCCACTGCTGTGTCGGATGACACAGTCCTAGATGTCGACGGTTGTTCAGACATATTTAGTCTATCCAAAAGATTTCCTAGCGATTCTACAAGAACTTTGTGATGAAGGTAGACTAACTTCGAAGATCAACGCAGGAATAAAGGGTGATTGTTCCATTTAAAATAAATTGTGAACGATGCTTTAGACACAACTTGCTTTTTTAGTTTTAAAGAGTCGAGAAAAAGCTAAAGATGACTCTAGTCTCCTTCGATGTTTTAACGAGCCCGAAGTGACAAATGCTCGGATGGAATTTTTCTATTATAGAGTCTGAAAAAGGCCAAAAGAAACTGCTCTGGAGATCTAGGCAGAGGGTGTGCCAAACTTTTCGCAAAACCACAGAATACTTTTTACGGTACGTGTGGTCGATCTTCGTGAATGTTGTGTTCACTGCATTGCGATCAGTAGGGCGGCCGACACGGCTTCCTAAGGATAAAGGATATATGCCTATAGGGGTCTCCCAATATATACGCGACGGTACGTGGGAGCACAAGTCCGTATTAGCGCTATCGTCCCTCAGGAGGAATCACCCACCTTCCCCGAGATCGACAGTCACTAGGTTTAACGACGCCGGAACACGTCTCTACCTAGACCTCTATGTTGAGCATTATGTTGCAAAGCGTTGTTAGGTTCATTCAGTTTATTTTAAGTTGATCTTTTTAAAGTTTGTCTTTCAGGATCACCACGAGATGTATGGTACAAATTCCTAAATGCAGTCTAAGATGATAAGCAAGCTTTATAATCTTTCAACTTTGAAAATCCTAGCTACTAAGGGAAAAGAGAGCGACTATCTTTTCTCAAAGAGTAATCAGCACACTCTAATGCACTCTTCCTAAACCAAGCATGAAAACTTATCAAAATGCAAATGCACAATGCAGGTGTTTGTTTTCCACTTTCTTAGTATAAATGCCTACAAAGAAAGCTTTTTGTACAATTTTGGATTTGCTTTTAAATGACTGAAATAAACAAGTTTTCTTTTTCCAAAATCAACAAGGGTAGAAGAGATTACAATCACTTTGCGATTTTTCGAAAGGAATACTCGTTTCGACACTTAAAAGCGACAAATCCAAACCAATAAGCAAAAGAAAATGATAATCAAACTGCAAACAGCCAATGAACTCTCTCCTAAGATCACAATCAATCAATCAATCAGATCTGAATCAAGGGCTACAGGATGACTATTTCGCTCATGCAAAGGAAAACTGTAAATGACGCCACAAACACATAAAAACACTTACAGTCTTTTTGTACAAAAATGAGGCGGAATTCAAGCAAAGAAAAGGGGTTATCAGACTGGTACCTATGCTGGTTAAAGGCTGCAAAAACAGAGATCAAAACAGGGCAAAAGACAGCAGAGAACCCCAGCTGCACAAGGCAAAACTGGTTCAGCGCAACCTCAACACTGTGGTTTTGACATTCAGTGCAGGTAGCCTTCACGGGACCTGTGCTGAAATGCAGAATGCCTTCACAGCAGTCGCGCTGAAGGAGAAACTCTCGTTTCTCTTGGGTTCCGGGTCATAAAATGCTCAAAAATCAACTGTTTCAGGCCAAATCAGAAACACAAGCAAGGTATAAACGAAGGGATGCTTTGAGAGGGTACTAAAGACTATCACAAAGGATCATCAAGTCATTTGTGAGTCCATTGTTTAGATCATAGACAAAAAACCCAGTGAAGGATCAAAGCAACAACTGTCTACTTTGCGAAGCAGTTCGATTGTTGCCATTGAGTCTATGAAGTAAACAATGATGTAAACACAAATAAAATGACTAAAACAAATGTCCCCAGTGGAGTCGCCAATTTGTTGTGGGGAAAAATGCCTATTTAGGACGATCCTATCCACCTAAGGTGTGACAGCGCCTTAGCAACAAACGAATACAACTATTATGATTTCTTCCTTTATGAAATGTGAAAGAGGGGAGATTGGCAGACTTACCGTTGTCTTCCGGTTGTCCCTCGATCTAGATCCTCTTCCCCTTTGTGTGTCTACAGCTACTCGCCTCCTCGCTTGCTCAAGAGAACAGCTACTTGAATCTCACGAGGTCACAAGAGAACAGCTACCTATGACAAGAGAACAGCTACTTGCGACAAGAGAGGAGCACAATACAAAGGCAAATGTACATATTCATAAATGATTCAGGATTAGAAGTAAATCAAATACACTAATGCAATCATACAAAGTACACCAGCATATAGGAAAGAATCAAGATAGCTTTATTGAAAGTAACAGGGTTCAGGAAGAGATACAACCCATGGGGCTCCAATCCAGCATCTCCTCCTAGCAGAATGGAATTCCCTCTTCAGCTCCCTTCAAAGCATAAACACCCAATGTATCCAGCCACAAACCAACAACAATTCTTTACATTCACAAAATTCCAGCCTCTAGATCCCATGGAGGAGAGATCTATATATAGTTATTTGGAGAGAGGATGAGTTAGCTTGAGATCTGACTAGTGTCCTCTCCCTCTATCAGTTCTTGAGTCCACTTGGAGGTTCTTGCTTCCACTTGGAGATTTGGAACCTCTTACTCATCACCAGTCGAATTCCCTGATACAAGTGTCATTTTGGAAGCTTCCTGGGCATTGACACCTTGAGAAATGAGCCTGCCACTTGTCCAGTTATGCTTAGCGCAGGTAGCCTTTGTTGCAGTTGACATTCAACGCAGGTAGACAGTGGAGCAGTTGACATTCAGCGCAGATGCTCAGTGGAGCAGTTGACATGATCCAGAATTAGCTTGTTTTTGAGTGTTTTCAGGTGGAGAAGTTCTGTGAATTGCTGTGGTTACTTGGCCTTGTTCCTCTAGGGGTAGGAACAACATGTTTAGGGACTTTGGATCCCTTGATTATCGACATTTCATGCTCAGTGATGCAAGGCACAAAAATTTCTATAACACACTACCTTTTACTTTACTTTGAAAAATAAGATTGTGTGCAAATTGTCAAAAATGCCACAATCCATGATGGTCAAATAGTTTAATCTTGACTCATTCATGCTTTAAATTTCATATTGATAGATAGAGAACAAAGATCTAGCCAAACTGTTTAATCTTGGCAGATCAGTAGTTAGGTAGAGAACACAATTAGCTCACCAGTTTAATCTAAGACATTGGAAGTTATAAGGTTAGAATTAGATAGTTTTCTTATCAAAATAAAATGAAATAAAGGGTTAGCAAGCTCAAATGCACCCATTGAATGAAGAGAAAATGCTACATAAATAAAGGGTAGGTAGAAAAAATGTTGCAAATGCACAAGGTTGCTAAGTCAAAATCACATTCATCATGCTTATCCTATGTTTCATGTGCAAGAGGAATTGTGAAAAAGAAAGGATATTCACCAAGGCTGGTTTACTAATTTCCCCTCATTTCACTAGACCCCCACATACTTATTTGCTAATTACCCCTCATTATCCCATCATTACTTATAAAAACCATTTCCCTTCATTTTGACCTTTTATTCACTTGGTTTCACACATATTCCTAGACATTACCCTTCAAAAATCATCCCCCCTTCACAAAACCCCTTTCCATAGTGTGAAACACTTTTCCATCACAACTAATACTTTCCCCCCTTATTAATTTCCATTTTCCCTTAAAAAACCCACAAAACCCTTTATCCTAAAGTTTTGCTTTATAAATCCCCACGTTATAATTTCCCGACACCCGTTTTAACCCAACAAGCCTTGGTGTAGTTAAAAAAACCCTGCCATATAACCCATGGTCCCACTTTTATTAAACCCGCTTCTTATATTTAAATCCCGTCATTATTTTGTTAATTAATTACAATTCTTTGTAATTAAAACTCGGGCCCCACCAACCACTTTCCCAACTCCATCCGTACAACTCCACTGAGCAATATCCCTCCAATTTCCCATCCCCAGATCCAATGGCGCACAGCTATATCACACAGATTCATCACCCGACAGTTAACGGCCCGAGAGCATGCGCGATTCATAGTTTTGGTCGAGCGCTGTTTGGCTACGTGGCGGCACCAAGTTATATCGTATGCTCATGAAAAATATCATGCGATATTGCACAAAACCATCTCACTGCATAAAACCAAAACTGCCCATTGTTCACTCAATAATAATCACGCCAAAATCTAGTTGTTATCGGTTAAAAGGCCGAAAATGCCCCATTTTTCTCTTTTCGCTTATTTTCACTAAAAACCTCTATTAAACCAACTCTGACACCCTTAACCTTTTCGCGACCATTTTTACCAACTTTTTCCACCCGCAGATGCTGCAAATCCCCAATTGAAGCAACAAATTGACAAATTGAAGCCTTAGAAGCTTCAGTTTCCACCATAGAACCCCATTTGCGCATCAAACCGTCAAATTTCTAGGTATTCTTGATAGACCCAGAATGACCCTATGAATTTAAATCATACACAGTAATTATCCGAGGTTAATTAATTAAATTAATTAAAAAACCTCCCTAAACTGAAGGGAAACCTACTGTGCACCCAAACCCCTTTTTTTACAATTTGAAATTACCCTCTTGTTGTTCCAGAGTTTCTAAACCTTACTGTCAAAGCCACAGAAAGAGTAATTCAAGTCAATAAACCAAATTATGCCTTCCCAAACCTCTCTGGATGTAAGACCTCTGGAAACCCCTCACCTGGACATTAACCACCTTCCATTAGCCGACAGAGAATTTCAAATCAAGGACACAGCTTCCCCTGCCTACCTACTGAAACTCTAATGCTGGAGTAAAGACAATTTTTTGAACCAAAACGATGAAATTCACCTATGGGAGTCCAATGTGCCCAAGTACTTGTTCCCATAAGTACACCCATTCCCAGAAATTGTCCACTTTTGCCAAGCTTGCTATATTCCCAGTCAAAGAACCATAGTTACCCCTGACCAACAAGTTTTATTCACCATTACTACAAAATCAATTAATCAAATGCTTCAAATCCAGGCAGGCCCAAATGAGACCCCACTTTCCATTGAAGGCTTACTTGAAATCTACATCAATCTAGACCTTCCTAAGAAGGCTAATGATTTTCTAACTTTCATCATAGAGCAGTCTCATACTCCTATAGATAGTCCTCCATATGCTGCCACCATTTTCTCTGATAGAGGCAGACAAATTATTACCATGTTCTCTTGCATTCTAGGGTACACCACAGATGAACAGGTGGATGAGATTGTCATTTCTTTCCTTTCTATCTTTTTCCCAGGCAAGCCTCCTGCTACAGTTTACAATTTTGCTCAGTTCATAGCAAACATAATCCATGAATAGTTCATAAGACTACCAAATGAGAGAGTCTTCAAATATTCATCAGTGTTTTTTTTTTTTTTTTTTTTTTTTTTTTTTTTTTTTTTTTTTTTTTTTTTTTTTTTTTTTTTCTGAATACGGCTAATTCTATTATAATACAAAAAGATCAAAAATTACATAGGAGATACAAAGGGGCCATGGCTCAGAAAGCTTGCCCAGAAAATGTTCATTTACCCAGCTTGTATCTTCCAAAATTGAACACCGTCAAAATTGAATTACTGTCTTCTGCTGTATCTACTGCCTCTATGACTCGAAACCATGACTCTAAATGGTGCATAATAGGGAACCGAAGACATACAGACATATAAACCCAAACTGCCGACACATAGACAGACAGACTCATGCTCTTGAACGGATACATAGACACAGAAAACAAAGACAAAATATAGCTCTTACGACCTAGGTTGCAGAGAGCACACTTCTTGTCTTGCTCATTCATCGTCCGTGGTGTAGGGCGCTTCCTCACTTTGGCACCCAAAATGTAGAGAGTCATCAGAATCAGAGAGAGGGATCATCACACTGGAAGGTCGTCCCTGAACAGGCGCGCTTGAACCTGCGAGAGCTGGTGGACAAGCAATGGGGGAGCTTTCCTTGTCAGGCTCGCTTGGACCTGCAAGAGCTGAAGGACCGGCTAAGGGGGAGCTTTCCCTGACAGGGCGTTGCAGGTCGATAATAGGCCCTGTCCCATGAACAGGAGGAGGAAAATCCAGCGTGGCTTCTGCTGGTTCTCTAAGAATATCACAATGCTCAACCGTTACAGAGATAATGAAAGTGGAATTAGCGAGAGCACAGGGAACCCTATACCTGACCATAGGATGCTCGTGATGCCCACAGTCCATTCTTTGTTCGCTTCCCATTCCTCTGCCACGCCCAGCTCTATTGCCATGGAAATGTTGCGGCTCAGAAGTGACTTCGACGGAGGAGGAAGGAGAATTGGGGGCAGGCCGCTGGATGGTGGCCCTTCCGCGAGAGCCTCCGCGCCTACTGCACATTCTCTGTCGCTCACCCCGCATTTCTGAATTCCGAAATTGAACTCGCGTACCGGAACCTGGTGAGGAGACCTTAATCGGGACGAGGGTAGCCAAATTGAGCTCACGACGCCGATTTCTCAGGCGTAAGGCAGTCCCTGAGTAGGCTGCAGAGCATGAATGCTCTTGTTCCCTTCCCCACTCCGCCGAGTGATGCACCAGTAAAGCGGCAGTATGCCAGACGAAAGCAGAGGTATGCACAAAAGCCAGAGGAGTTCCAGGTATAATAGCCTCCATCGCGCAGTTCACCAGGCAGTGCAGAATGGACGACATGACCAGCATTAATGCCGGCATTAGTTCTACTGCACGCGAGCCTCCTATATCAACCGCGGGGTACTGCATGTCACTAATGGGCTGACACCTGCCCATGTGACACCCCATCCGTCCTCCACTCGTTTCAGACACCCGCATCCGAGAGAAATATTCATCAGTGTTATTTCATATGTTCTTGTTCTTTTAGTCAGACAAATTTCCAGTCAGCATTCAAAAGTTAGACACCAAAGGCAGTCCAAGATCAGTCATCTATTGCACACCGTTGATCCAAAGATACTCCACTGTTTTTTCTTATAAAGAGTTCATTGACTCATTTTTTCATCCTGTTATAAACATGCTAACCAGTAGCCATTAGCCTAGGATAAGTGAGGAAATTAAGAGAGTTTTACAGTTGGCTAAGAACAGTAGAGTGGGAGACTGGTATCGATAGCAGGACCACAAAGAGATCAAAATATATGGATGCCGACTAGCTCCCTACAAACTGCCCAAATACCTCCCCATGAGGATATTTGCATTAGAGTACTTTAGGCAGATTATAAACTCTCATGAAGTCAATTTCCTATCAGCTAGGAAGAAGACCCAATTTAAAATGAAAAATCAATTGGGCCCCTTTATTTGTAATAATAGGGAAGCTGGACCAGAGGCAGATAAGATTTTATAGTAGATGAATTTCAAGAATAGTTTTATGTGGAAATATGACCCTCATGGAGTCATAAATAAACTAACGCTCAAAGTCAAATTGGGTCCTTTCATACATGATCCTAGGCCAGACATTGAGAGATTTGAAAACCAGTCAAAATGGTTGGAAAACAATTTGATAGATATGGACAGTACTGTAGCAGATGTGGAGAATACATTAATAGATGTGGAGAAGAAAATTGATACTAGTTCCTTTCTGCAGGTTCCAGCCCTAGAAGAACAGATGAATATTCCTCCTATTTTGTAGACTCCAACCAATGAAGACAAAAATGTTAAGAGAACTAGGGACGAAGGTTCTAGGTCAGCAATGGAAACTATAGATGAATAATTTGAGATCAGTTATAGGAAGAGGCCCAAGCTTAATCCTGTAACTGAACAAATAGACACCATTGACACAGTGGAAATTACTGACACTGAAACAATGGTTGGAAGGAATAAAGGCCCAGAAGCTTCAGAAGAAACACACCAGCCTTCTACTTCAAACACTCAACTCATTGAGAAACAAATCAACATTGAAGTCTCTTCATCCAGTAAGCCTGTGGATAAAGAGAAAGATATTAAAGGAAAGTACAAAAAAATTAAGTTGAGAAATGAGGCATTAAAGGCTGAGACTTATGCCCAGTACTTCAAGAAAACACCTTCCAATAAAAATAGGTTAATGTCAACATTTGACATTAAAACTGGGAAGATGCAAATGACATTCATGCAGCTTACAGTTCACAACCAAGATCATCAAATGACTATAGGAAAACTGAATTTGAAGTTTTGGCCAGGGATGTTCACCCTATTGACCAAATCGAATTCCATAAGCAGGAAGTTGAGATGATCTATTCCACCATGACAAATAAAGCTATGACTGTCCACAAACTCCAAAGCTCACTAGATAATATCACTGCACAATATAAACCAGAAAAGGCATCCTCACAGGCCAAGGACAACAAAATCAATTCACTGGAAGACTTGGTGATTAGGCTTGGGTATAATTCGAGTGATGTCAAAGCTGCAGAGAAATTAATAAAGAAAAAGATTGAGGATATTGCTTCTTTGAAGAAGCAATTGAAGCTACCTCATTCAGAGCATCCACAGACCAAGGAGGTCCTTGAAAGCTAAAATCAACAGGAGGATATGATGGATCTCATTCTCCAATTAAATGATCAATTAAAAGAAATGGAGAAGGAGTTGGATAGCTTGATACAGCTGAAACAAACCAGCTTTGAGCCAACCACTTCCACTGCCATTCCAAAAATCACTACAACAGTACCATCAACCTTGGCAGCTTCATTGGCCCCCACAGCTCCACTAGCTACAACACTTCCAGCTGCAACAACATCTACATCAGCAATAGGTTCAACAACAACAATAGCTCAGCCAAGTGATGAGGTAAGAAAACTGGTCAAAGCAATGGAGGACATGTCCATTCAGACCACAGAGATAAATAAACTTAAATAAAAGATAAAAAGTCTAGACGACGAGAATAAAATTGCACAGATTATGCACAATAATGAAGTTCAGAAGTCAACTAGGTTGACTGAAAGAATGAAGAATTTGGAGAAAGAGCTGACATTTAAGGAGCCACTTGGCCAAGCTAAAGAATAGCTATGGACCAATATCATTTACTCTATCAATGATATTTGGCCATCTATACAATTCATCTTTGAACCAAATGATTTAGTCAAAGAGGTTACTGAAGCAATTAAAGAATTAAGGCTGAACTTGGAGACATGCTAGAAGAAACCACCAGAATAATCCACTTTCTTAACTCTAAAAATAAATATGAATTGCAGGAGTTGGACATAGCTGATAGGACTAGCACCATACTAGAGGTGAAAAAGGTGCTCACCAAGAGGAATTTGATGATGAACCTTGAGGACAAATGCCAAACCATGCAGCTGGCTATAGACAGGTTCATGGTTAAGTTTGATGCTTTGAGGCAGAAAGGTCTGCCAAATCCTTTGGTGATAAATGACAGATTGATGCCACAAGAAGACTACAACAGGAAAATCATAGAGGTGGCAAGAGATCAAGGCAACAATTCCTCTATGAAGGGGATGCCTACAGGAAAGGTTCTGTATCAGACATTTGAGAACCTATTTTACCTCCAGCATGAGGTAAAACACATTTTTGTGAACATGCCCACCTTTGTCGTACACAGAAGAAGATGAAATCTACAGGAAAATGGTAAATATCAAATTACTAGATGCAGATACATGGGAAAAGTTAAATGACTTACTGTAAAAATTCACAGTAAAAGTAAAAATAGAGCAGTAAAAGAAAAGCAGAAGGCCAGCTCAGATGAAAGAGTATCAGTTGAAATGGCAAAGTAAAATAACATTCAGTGTGGAAGACCAACATCAAAGGAGAATAAACAACAAAAGATCAAAGAATAAGACAACACAACCTAATAAACAGGGACAGATTGTAGCAGTTGAATATCTGTCTCTATCTTCTTGCATGAAGATATTTCTTTTTCCTAGATTAATTCTCAATATAGTTTGGGATATTTTGTAAACTATTTTTGTATAAATACTTCATAATTTGAAACTGTATAGGGTGTGGATTTCTATACATTTCTATAGTTGTATTGATCTGTAACCTGAGGGTTCATTGTACCAATTTTTCAAGTCAACAGACTGGACTGAGTAATAAAGAGATTGCATTACAGGATTCATGTGTTGAGCTACTTCAGTGGAGTATTTTCTTTGTCAAATTTGTTATTTTCTTAAGTGTTTCACAAACTTGCATGTTATCTAAATTGAATGAATTAACTGGAATTATATTACAAAATTTGTTTAAGTACACTCTATCTTGAATAGTTAATCATTTTAATATTTTCTTCTAATATCCATATTAGGGAACCCTTCATTGCTCCTTAGTTTCGATTTACCCCTACCATTTCCTTCATTATCCAGTTTAAGGAACCCTTAATTGCTCCTTGGATCCGATTGAAAACCACTTCACCATCCAGCCTTAAGATCTGAATTTACTTAGCTACCTTGCCCTGTAAACACTGTCTGTAGAACTTGATCCAGTCCCGTTTTCTTGACACTCGACCCCATAGCCCAGTGGTAAAAGACATCCCTCTATCCATCTACGTCAGTAATCCCACCACCAAATAAAAATCAAAACCCAAGTACAATCATAACTAGCGTAAAATCAATTAACTAAACAAAGTTAAATCATAAAGAGAGAGCCCTCTTTGAGCATTAGGAAGGCTAGATCCTAATCTCCAAAGTAGGTTTGTGATTACCTCTATCATTTCTTTCACAACAAATCTAGAGAAATTTTGGAGTGATAACATATTGGTGACCATACTGGGGAACGAGAACATTTTCTTTAGAAAGATTATACAAAGACCATATCTGATCTATGATAGTGGACAATGATCAGACACACAAAGGTTAAAATCATCCACCTGGCGACTCCAACTCCAAATCAATTTCAAAATCAAGACTCCACTGGAGGAATGAACCTGAAAGAACAATATGAGAAGATCAGGTTTCTAACTTGGATTGTTATCCAAGACATCATGTTTTTTCTCATCAAGGAGGTTTTTCAATGTATATTGTATTTTAAAGAATATCTTAGATTAATTTTTTATTATTTTCCTTTGAAGATTGTAGATATATATTCTCCTTATCCATTCGAGCAGTTTTTTTTTTAATCTTATGATGATCATTTTATGATTGAGAAGCCTCAAACAATTAAGACTAATCTTACAATCCCTGTACATATTCCTGTACCTTGTAAAGTTCTTGATAGATATAATCCCCTCATGTTACCTCCTATACTCCATGATTTCCCTGATAACTATTACAAATATCTCCCCAATTTTGATAGAGAGAATGGTATCACTTCCCAAAAACATATTCAAGGTTTTGAGAATTATCTGGACTTATTTGAGATTAATGAAGATGAAGTTATTATCAAGCTTTTTTCTCTTTCTTTTCAAAGTAAAGTAAAGAGTTGGTTCAAGAACCTGCCTATTGCAAGCATCTCAAATTTCCAACAGTTTGTCAAAATTTTCCTTGATAGATGGATAATCAAAGTCAATCTTTTTCTGATCAAAGAAGAATATAATCAGTTGAAAAGGCAGCCAAATGAAACAATACAAAAAATTTATGACAAATTTAATCAAGTTTATTATTCAATTCCAGCAAATATAAGACCTCCTCCTGATTCAGCTCCCTTGCATTATCCAAAAACATTTGGTCCAGAAATAGAATTTCAGCTAAGAGAAAGAAATCCAGCAACTCTTGAAAAGATGCAGAACATTGGAGTAGATGTAGAAGTTCATTTGCTGATTAAAAATCAAAAGTTGAAAGCATAAGCAGAGAAGAACAACATAGCAGAGGTAAAACTTGAAATTTTGGTAAAATAGAAGAAATAATACAGAAGATCACCATGCAAGATAATTCTTTTGTGCAAGATCACCATGAACTATTTATTTCAGAAAAAGGACAGGTTGATATCCATGAACAAATTCCTGCTAATTCCAACTACCATAGATCAGAAAATGGATTTACAAATCAATATATGGAAGAGGAATCTACTGATATAATGTGTATGTTTGATAACATTCATTCCTTTGATGATTCACCTCAGTATGATGATAATTATGTTCTCCAATTTCAAGCTAACTTAACAAATCAATCAGAAGCTAGTTTGGGAAATAAGGAAATTCGGTTTCAGAAGCTTGAATACAATGATCAACTTATTCATATCTACTTTGAAAGTGAGGAATAAAGTGCAGAAAATTTGGAAATAAGTGAAGGTTCTTTGCCTCTTTGTTTTGCTTCATTTCATTTCATTAGAGAAAACTTTAAAGCAATAAAAAATCAACAGTCTTTTGGTATTGATATTGATAACAAAGAAGACAATGAAAATCTTAATCAAGATTCTTCAATTTCACAATTACAATTATCAAATTTCATTGAAACACCTTACCAAATGACACATGAAAGTTCTATACCACTATGTGTTGAATCATTTTAGTTTTTCAAGGAAATGTGGTATAAAATCTCTAAAGAAAAGGATGAGCAGCTTGTAGAAATCTATGAAGCTCCATTCAAACCTATATGCAATAAGTTGCAGCAATCCTTCCAATTTTTTTATGATCCAATAGCTGATATGTTGGATAATGAATGCAATCAGAATTTTTCTTCATTAACTATGAGATTCAGGATCAAGATGATAAAGGTTTCATTAGTCAAACATTTCAATCAGTAGAAATATCATCACAAAGCTTGTCTGAAAATCTGCAGGGGGATACAAATAAAAATAACATTTCAGTTTCATGGCATGGAGGCCATCGAGAAAAATTGTAGAGTTTCTTAAATCAGTTGAACAATAGTGTATATATTTTGGAATATCCTTTTGTACAGTTTTTAGAGTCAACAAAAGAAATCAAGTATTTCCTTATCTTCTCATTTGTTGACAAGGTTATATTGGGCTCTAGAACTTCAGTTTTAATCACAAACAAGCACAAGCAACAAAATCCACCAATGTATATGATGCTTGAATGGTTGCATTGGTTGTTTCATTTTACCTAACCAGTAGTTGGACAACGAATTATAGTAAGTGTGTAGGATTTCAGTTTGATTAAATTCAATTTTTCAGTAGCAAGTTTATTTCAGATTAGATTTCAGTACAACATGTGTCAAATTTTAGTTTGCAGAAAAGATTAAGATTTTCAGTCACAGATATTATATAACAAAGCAGGTTCAGGCTTGGGATCGACCCAATGGATCATGCCACTAGTCGACGGTGTTCTTGACATCTCACAAGGAGATGCCATCCCCAAGTGGAGCCACTATTAGGTTCCTATAATAATAGGATTCATAATTTTGAATTGGCTATGGTAAGTCTTGTAATGTTGTACATACTTTTGCTTTCTGCAAAATGTTTTCCCATATTAAAATTAAAAAAACATAAAGAGGGTATGTCCTAAAAGAATAATCAAAGGACAAAAAGAAAGAAAAAGATCAAAAAAGTAAAAAATATGAACCCCAAAAAGGGATAAAAATAGATCATGAAAGTGTGCAGATTAAAATGCCACTACCGTTTACTTTACTTTGCAAAATAAGATTGTGTGCAACTTGTCAAAAATGCCACAATCCATGATAGTCAAATTGCTTAATCTTGACTCATTCATGCTTTAAATTTCATATTGAATGATAGAGAACAGGGAAAATTTTAAGAACCCCCCCCCCCCAAATTTATAAATATAATAATTGGGCGAATCTCCATGGTATATAGGAAAAATGGAAGGCGATTTTATCAATAATATAATATGTATATATAATTTTCTGGCGAATCTCTCACCAGGCATGGCGAATATTTTACTCAATTATAAAATCTTGTAAGAACTTGGCAAGTCTTTCACTAAATAATAAAACTTTGTAAAGTCCTAGTGAATTTTAGCATTGTGAACTCTTAGAGAATTTTTTGAAGAAGTATAAAACCATATATGATAAGAGCCACATGGTGGCAATATCACTATCTTTTTTCACATTTCCACGACATGGAACTTGTCTATAAAATTATAAAAAAACCAACCAGGAACAGGAACAACTCAAATGCTTTGTGAGAGCTAGTCTAGAAAAAAACAACAAATAACATGTCGGCAGAATTGTTCATCGGTGAGCCGCTATTTCGTGGGTAATCTGTAAAGGAGCAGTTGGATATCATATTTCCAAATCCGGGAAAGCCTTTCCCATCCCTCACAAGATTTGTTAAAAATGTTGGGTGTCTAGAAGGTGTGGATTTGCTGAAACAAATGTTACAAGTGGATGGAAACAAAAGAATAACAGCTAATGAAGCTTTGCAACATCCATACTTTCAGTCCTACAGGACTATAAATAGCTGCCATAAAGATTAAAAATGGAAATTAGCTACAAATCTCTTGATGACAACACTATCAAGATAGAGGCCGATGCTCTCTTAAAGAAAGAGCTGCTGGAAATGGAAGCAGGTGCTATGAAGCTGACACTAGTAAAAGATGGGACAGCACAGCTTCCCATAGTGCATCCCACTCTGGGACAATCAGTTTTTTGATGTTTTGCAGATTGGGTTACAGTCTTGCAACTTGTTTTGGATTTGTCACCAACCTGATGTTTTGCTTCTAATTTATTTTCATCTGGTGATAAACAAAGTGTCAATCTTTTCTCAGGATAAAATAGTATTCTTTACAGACATATTAACTTGGCTGAAAAGTCCAGGACAATATGAACAGGACAGCTTCCAGGTTTTTTTGAAGATTTCTCCTATTAATTTACTGCCGGAGGGTTTTCTGTGATTTCTTGCACTTCTGAAATTTAATCAAATTTCTACTTGAAATAAAAGTTCAGAAGAGACTATATCACTAATGCTAAACACACATAATTGAGAAGCTGATATGAAGCATTGTTTTTTTGGGTGTGTTACAACTTTGGTGACCATGCAGCTCAGTCATTGCATGTTCAGTTTGTAACTCCACCTTGAAAGAGTGAAATGTGTGGTGTAGGATAAGAAGCTCTCTGTTAAGGTGCAATTGTTTTTCCCCAAAATTCTAATATCTAGATTCTATCTTGTTCATGTCTGTGTCAGGTGATGTTTCTTTTCATGTGCATGTGTTTAGTCAGATATAAAATACTCAAGTTCTCACCAGCCTGGGCTACAGTGGCCATTCTGATGATCTATTTCATACTCATTGCAATTTTCTAATAAAATGACATTATATTCATTTAAATTATGTGATTGAAATAGGGATACAAGAGCTTATTTGTATTTGAAGGTCTATAAGGCAGAGTATAAGCTCACACCAATCCTTGTTATTCTCTGCAAGAGAAAATCAGTTTCTATTTCACTCCTCAATAACACTGACTAAATCTCAGTTTGAAAATCAGTTAAATTAAGAAGACTAAATCCCAGTTTGAAAATCAGTTAAATTTAGATGAAATTACTCATTCAAAATCATTTGGATGAGGAAATTGTCAAATAATTGTAAGTTGTCGTCTTAGAGAACATGAAGGGAGCACATTCGTCATATTCTACCAACTGCAACATACCTACCTTCAATGCACTCTCTGTAAGGACCATAATGGGAGCAAATGTGGACCCATGTACAAATTTTTACTGCCTCAGGGTTTGTTTCGTCCTGTGACTACTAGGTTCGTTATTCCTTCGCATAACTCTCGAACAAAATGAATCCAAGAGTGGAATATAGACTCTTTACACGCAATTTATTTTCTAGAAAGTCTATACAGAGAAATGAAAGTTGCAAGTATAAGAATTATGCTTCAAAAATGAATTTTCTTGTGTAGTGAGCTATACCAAGGGTATGCTTTTGCAAAGTTTTATAACAGAAAAATTTGTCAAGAGGAATTTATTAAGGAAATCTCTTGTTAGAAATGAAATCCAGTTGAGTTGAGATAAAGTCCATAGTTACAAAGAAGTATTGTTGTGGAAAGCAATTCCACTATGACATTCCTGTACATTTTAATACAATATAAAAGGAAATTGATGTGATTTCCAAGCTACTTGAATCCATTGAACACAGAGAGAATCAGTTGAGAACTGATGAATGAACATGGAAATCGATGTAATTCCTAAGCTACTTGAATCCATTTTGAACACAGAGAGAATCAATTGAGAACTGATGAATGAACATGAGCTGAAGCAAAAGGACACTATCATTAAGCTAGTCGACCCTGAAATTGAAGAAAATGATCATGTCAAACAAATCTACTAGCAGTGTACTAATAATGGTAAAATCGACTTGCAAGAAGAAAGTAACTTAAATACCACATTTGTTGTAACTTAAAGAGCAGAGTTCTTGGCAGAGGAACAATATAACTGCAAACACCCATTCAATATCTATGACTGTAGATTGAAGTTCTGCAACCTTGGAAGCACTATTGAGTACTTAACCAGAGCTGTAGAATCATTGGTACTTTATTAGATTTGATATGCAATACAATGCTTGATTCGCCTTGATTCCCATTTATTCTGTTTAATTTCTGCATACTGATTCCTACTGATACCGTTCCAACTGCTTGAAACAATAACATTTTCAAAAGGTCTCTTTCACTCTCACTTCAATTAGAACAGTACCCCTTTCTCTACTACATTCATGCACATATGCTTACATTTCCAATTCTGCAAATTGGTTTTCATGAAATTAACCAATACTTGTTTTGCATCTAACGAATTCACATAACTAAACAAAGCACTGAAAATATCACCAAAACTGAGTGGCCTCTCTAGTATTACAAGAAGATTTATTCAAAAGAAACAAGAAGTTATTTTAAACTACCCTAGAACAAGTCCATGTGGATGCTTATTTATGACATGCCACAATGTTGTCCATCAAAATATTTTCCTAAAAACTGTCTCTATATTGGGTTTCAATGGTAGGAGTTTTAGAGTTTTCCCTGATGATGACTTGATTTTAAAATAACTTACTTACTTGGGACCATTCACCCTTAATTTCAGAGGTGGTCGTGGTAGAAGAGGCAGGCACTCATCTAACAGTCGAAAGCCCTTTACAAAGGGGAATGGTACCAGCATAGAGAAGAAACACAGACGGTTTGAAGAGGATGATGGATCTGCCAAAGATGAATGATCAAATAAGGTCCAAAAGCTGGAAAATGATGGTGAATTACAGGCATCTGAGACTTCCAAAGCTGCTGAGGATAATTGAGCACCTCAGATGATTCAGCAGACCATGCCATACGCTTTATTTTTTTATATTGATTATAGCTTTATTTTCTTGAACAAATTTTGGGTTTCATATTGTATTTCTTGCCTTTTCTTTTTTCCCTACAAAAGGTGTAGGCATTAAAAATTTTGAAGTTAGAGATGTAGGATAGTTTTAATGTTTTGGATTTGAAGGCTGAATTTTTTAAGGTGTAATGTTATAGAACAGCTTTGCAATTACCTGAACTCGAGAAGCAGCGTTTCATGGCAATAAAAAATTGCCAAAATATAAATACTATATAATTATAAGTTGAGCTCATATATTTGCAAAATCTGTTAGATTCTTACAATTATTATTCTTTTAGTGATGAGATTAGTATGTTGTTAAGTCAGCAGAATGGTACCTGTCTCTTCATGTTATTATGTAGCAAAATGGTACCATGGAAGGAATATGACCCACGAACATATAGTGGTGGAATTTTACACAACCTAAACCATTCTTATTGAATTTTGTGGATATTGTCATGATTATGGCTTGGTAATTAAATAAAAAGGAATTAGGTTCAGTCCTTTACAATAAGTGATGAATATGCACATTAGTATGGTGACAAGGTCTTTAGTTATTGCTATTGTTAACCATAAATCCTTCCATCGATGGAAACATTTCTATGGATGAAAAGTGAAAATGCAGTGTGGTGTGTGCTGTGATATCCTTGAAGATGAATAAATGCATTCTACTGTGTAGCTTTTAACTTTTGACTCTCATTAATACCATAGTATTCACCGGTACACCTTTGCATTGTCTTCTGTGATATTCAACCTGAATCTTGAAAACCCTGCATCTGTTCATTCCTGATATTATGCAATAAAAATTGCTAGTGTTATAAATGAAATTTGAAAATTAGACATGGCTACTCTGTTTTAATAGTTGGTGAATGCTAACCATTAACTATTTGAACCCTTGGTCCTTTTGTTAGACCAAAAACGCATCAGGCATGGCCCTTATGGCGCATCAAAGAAGGATCTCAAGCTTCAGCACATTTTCATATTTTTTACTTGAACAAGCTTGACATTTTTGT
The DNA here is from genome assembly GCA_031772625.1 of Pinus tabuliformis. NCBI lineage: Eukaryota > Viridiplantae > Streptophyta > Pinopsida > Pinales > Pinaceae > Pinus > Pinus tabuliformis. Next base: position 569,046,126 of record CM062808.1, on the reverse strand, counting down.
AACAAAAATGATTCAAATGGCTAGCCTTTTCCATCATAAAATAAACTTGTTTGCTACTTTTTTTTCCATCGTTTATAACTGGTTAGTCCCTTCTATTGACTTGACTTTACATATATGGTTGTAAGGCCTCCTGGTTTTAGTCATCCATTAAAACAGGGGATATTTGTGCACTAAATGTTCACTCCATGCTTTATTTTTCTGCTGAAAAAATATTTGAATCAACAATAACCTCACAATCATGTTCAAAAGGCCTCTCATTGTCATGCTTATTTGAACTAAGCACTAATCCAGCATTGTTTGCTTCCTATCATTTCCTTGATTTTAGTCTCTACTTCAAAGCAAGATCATTCTAAAGCTACATTTATAAAAAATGATCTATTATTATTTTTTTGAGTAAAGGTTCGCCTTTTCATTATGCCATCAATCATTCACAACTGATTTGACCTTGCATTATTGATTTTCCCGATGGGAAAACAGACCAATAACACAAGTTTATGAAGGCAAAGTAACCCCAAAGCACAGAAGTTGGGATCTTTCTAATGATGGGCATTACTGCAAGGCAGCCAACCGCCATCAGAGATTGCAACAAATTACTCAATTGTTGTTCTTTCACCTCAACAGGAAGCAGGTCATCCACGTCCTTGTCAACATTAAAAATTGATTCATCAACTGGGCATCCATATTCCCAGTACTTGCGGCCAACTGAATTGTGGTCTCTTTCAATTCCTTAAGTGCCTGCATAAATGGTTGGGACATGACAAGACAAATAAATAAAGGGAGAGGAAAATTAGATAAAATGAAACACCCAAACTCAAAAATAAGACCATTACCAAGGCAGGTGGAGGCTGATAAACCATTGGGGTCTGTATTTGCTCATAGGCTTCTTGCATGTTTCTGTATAATTGCCCTAAGGTTGAATTTTTCTGCATACTTTTCCAGATTGTTGTCACTAACTTGCTAAGCACCAACTGTAACAAAAGTACTTGTAAGTTACTCGTCTATAAAATGTCTGAATTGTGTCTTTTCCCTGAGAAGCTGCAATTGATAATTCCAATATATTAGTACCTGATGTTTGAGGGTAGCTAAGCCTTTCATGTGCATTGGAGATTCAGGAATAACACCATTTGAAGGAGGTATGCCAACAATACCACATAAAATAGTCTGTCACAATAAAAGGAAAATTTATGAATCCACTAGAGATTTTTTATGGAGTTGAAAACAAAGAATGAAGAGTTAGATCAAGATGTCTTCAGCTCTTCCAGAATAGGGTAGCCAGTGATAGTTGAACCTAAACATGAACCCTGACAAAAATTACAACATAGTTCTAAATAATATATATTTACTGTGGTAATGGGCCTTGACACAATCTCTGCAATAATGGCCCTGCTTGATACAACATCATTTTTCAAGGGTTTTTTGTGAAGTTTCCTTTAAACTTTTCTATGCAGACTTCTTCCCTTTCTTCTTAGTGATTTCAGTGTAAGTGCTCGGTATACACTCTTTTAAGTGAATCTGTTCCAGCAATGTTCTTTCTGCAGTAACATTCCACCAAGAAAGTTAGCCACTTTATCAGTGGCATTCACACTGGTCACAAATGGCTGAAACATTTTTTTCAACCATTGGAACAGTGGCACTACGAACTTTAGGATCAATTCTATCATCAACTGCTCCAAATTGATCTTGCACATCCTGAATACGTATCGTATAAACAGTGATATACACAACCAATCATTTAAAATGCATACAGTCATTTCCTAGAATAGAGAATCCTTGTTTTGTTAGAGAATCCTAGTCCAAATCTTACAAGAACTAATCAAACTTCTAATTTGGGGACCAATATGATCTGCAATAGTAAAACTTATAATGTACTGCACATCTTCATTGTAAGCCAAAAGCTTTACTAATTCTTTAGCAATAGTGCAATTTGTCTTCTTACCCTCCACAAGTCTTAACAATCAATTCTTCAATTATATGTTTAGCACCCTTCACTTGAAGATAGGATAATTCTTCCCATCAAGCTTAACGTTGGGTAGAGGGATGCTTTAAGATGAAGCTATCCTCCCCCTTGCTCAACAATTCTCTACAGATCTCAGAACAGAACCAAAGGTAATCTCAGGAACAACTTACTATACTACTATGACAAAGAACCACAATTCTGAAAGAAACATCAGTTTGGTTAGGATCTTCAAACAGCTACCAAGGAATCAAGCAAATGCTGCTCTGCAATTCCAAGACTTCAAGTATCCAGATGCATTGCATTGCTCTATGGCACATCAATGCAATTAATTAAGCATAGAAATAACATCTCTATGTAGCGGCACTTAAAATATTACAAAAGGTGATCATTCACTGAGGTACATTCCAAAAAATATATAATTATTGTTGCCACATCATCCAGATTTAGAATAATAATCTATTGGAATGGACACATTGATAAAAATTCCATTGTTGAGTTTGGGTTTGAGTTATTTCTTCCTCTAACTGCTCTCCAAAGCTAACTATTCAAACCAAGTCACCCTTCAATGACATACAACTCACAAGGTTCTCAAAGGCAGAAAAATCAAAAGCGTATAACAGTTAATATGTCCTTTACTGCTCCATTTTCAGGTGAAAGATTCTCAGTAATATAAACAGATCTTCCAATAGTCAACATGTAACAACAACCAAGAAAATATAGGAATCCACCAATAAACTATAATGCAAGGTCTTTTTTCTCTTTTCGAAAGGTTTCCATGAAAAACTTGTTCAAATTCATTTGTAGAGTAAGCACATAAAACGTTAATGTAATTAACCTTGAGCATGGAACATAATTCTTCTTAATCTCCATGATATTCAAGAATCAAACTCCAATGGCAGCATTGGCTTCAACACGTCTTCCTTTTATCCCTTCAAAGCTGCCATGGGTCATGATGGCTTGATCAATGATCGCATGCTCTTAAGACCAACAGTCTATACATAATTAGCCTACAGTCTATACAACAGTCTATACAGACACTGTGTTCAATCCAGATTTTGATTACAAACACCATTGAGGCCATACGGTATCTCCAATTTTTCACATCATTGAGGTCATCAGTATCTCCAGTTTCAAACAGCATTCAGGCCACATTTGCTTCAAAGTGCTTACAAGTATTGTCAAACGGTAGTACATTCTAAATTTACTCATATTACACTTGAGAACTAGAACACATACCGCTTGAGAAGAGAGCTGCTGCCGCTTCAAGTACCTCAAGTGTAATATGAGTAAAGTTAGGCCTAAGCACCTTTATTATTGAGATTGAGTGCTTTCAAATACCAGGAGACAGGTGTGTGTGTTGACTTCAAGTTTGGCCTGGGAGAATTATTACACACTTTAAGCAGATTTTGTGAGGTTTCAAGGCACAGTGGGAACAAATCTTCAACTAAGGAGGTTGAGAGCTGTCTAGTGACCTAGAACAACTAAGTGGGTTATGCGAAGATATTTATTAAGGGTGGTTGTGTTGAAGGTAGTAGGGAGGTTTAGAACGCAAGACAGGGGCGAGTATAGTCACTGTGAGAAAGAACTTGTGGAAAATCTAGGAAAATCAAGATTGTTTGTTATGTCAAAGGTCAAAGGAATAGAGCAATTGACTAGTGGGTCATAACGTAAGGTTCCACAGTTAAGGCTTCTAGAAAAAGGGAACGGAAGAGCCAAAAATGGGAAGGTGAATGAATGAGATGGACTACGTTGAATGATGGAAATATGAGAGTAGCCAAAAGGTATGCATTAAGTGGTACTAGAGCAATATTGATGCTCTTGGGGATTGACAAGTGATTGAGGAGGTTTCTGCAGTGAACCAAAAATATTTATAAGATTGCTCGTGAAGAAGAGACATCAAAGTTGAGACAAAGAAACCAAGAAAATTTTGGGCAAGAGGAACCTAAGAAAAAAAGTGAGGAGAGAAAGAGATTGAGAACGGAATACAGGATTGGAGCATATTAAAGAAGTACCAACCAAGTGTAGAGCTAGGAAGAACTGAGATATTGAGACCTCAGAGGTTAAGGAACTAGTAGGTAACTGGTTTGTATTTTTTTTTAAATGTATACAAGGAGTTAATCCTTACAGTGGTAATAGTAGAAGGAGTGGTAACAGAGGACCAATAAAGTTCTTAAAGTGTATGGCAAGAAACTTATGACAAATAGGCTACAAAACAAAACATAGAAGGTTTCTAGTTGAGGTCCTCAAAGAGAAGAGAACAAGTGGAGTTCTCAAAAGGTGAGAAAAGTGTAGAAGCCATAGAAGACCAGAGCATGCTCAAGTGGGTTCTAGAGGAGGGAACCAGAGGAATACCAAAAGCCTAGGTTGAGGTGAAGTGGGTGAGATATTGGGTAACAAGTGATGGAGAAGAATTGTTAAAGGGGCTTGAGTGTAGCTCACAATGAGCAAGAGAAAGCTCACAAGAAAGGAGGAAAGAAGATGGCTACTGATGGACATAATTCAAAGAGAGGCCATAACAAAAGGGAGAAGCATGCCAAGGAAAATGGCATGAGTAAAGAAGAAATTGAAAAGGAGATTTATGAGTTGAAGGAGAGATTCAACATAGTCAAAATGAGGCTTGAAAGAGAATACCAAAGGTAGAGATGGGACCTAAGGAAGAAGGCCAAATTACTTGTCAGAAAAAAGATTTTAAGAGGAAGCCCCCTAAAGCTAGAAAGCTAGGGAGGAAGATGAAGCACCTGTTGAGCCTAAAGTTGAATTAGTTCACTATTTTGAACCAGAGCAGGGAATAGTCCTTGATGATGAGGAAGATGTTGAAGAGAGACTATCAGAGAGTCTCATGGACTGCATAAAGAGTTCAAATCAACATATGGATTTGTTGATAGAAGATATGGTGGAAAAAGCATCATAACAGTAGAGGGAGCTCCACAAAGAGGATGTCGATGAGACAATAAATGAAAGTCTCATGGGAGGTTAGCTAGAAGTGCTCGTAACATATATACCATATGGGGCTAAAGAGCTTGGTGATTATGATACTGATGCTATGTGTATAGATGCAGATGATAAGGATTTTCGAGAGGGACAATCATTCATAGTTGTCATAAGAATAGAAGAAAGAGAAGGAGTACCTTCCTAAAGCATGGAAGGAAGACAAAATTTGATGTTGGAGGCATCAGAAGAGGCCAGGTAACCTTTTATTTTTAAAATTGGTGAATTTTATGTGAATGCATGCTTTGCATGTGAGGAGAATGGACAACTGGTCCAAAAGGAGAACGAGAGCACTAAATTGATCCAAGAAATCCAAATTGAGGTAGTAGATGCTAGACAATCCTCAAGGAAGGATGAGTTTCCAAAAGGAAAAAACAATGCATAATGAAGCCAAGATAACCTTGCAAGCAATTTTCAGAAGTGACCATGGATCCTAGCAGCCATGTGAAAGATGTGAAAGTATTGTCAAACGGCAGTACATTCTAAATTTACTCATATTACACTTGAGAACTAGAACACATACCGCTTGAGAAGAGAGCTGCTGCCGCTTCAAGTACCTCAAGCTCAAACTAGTCTGTTGTTCTTTCTTGCATCAAAAGAACTGAGTACAATAAGAAACAAGTTCCATGAGTATAAAATCAACAAATACAAATGAATATTACATTTTTTATCATCACCCAACGAACAAGAACCAAACAAAACTCAAGTCTAAGGGAAGGTTTATCAACTTGATGTCGAAAGAAGTACCATGAACAGGTATACCCCATCTTCCGGAAAGCAATTGCAATCCCTGAGAAAAGAAATCATCTTATTGTCTACCACAGTACAGAATATCGACATCTGAGACAAAAATTCATTCCCAAGTAGTCCAAAGCACCTCATAGCAGTTTCTCTATTACAAATCAGACAATATTAATACAACAAATTTCTTGCCTCGAAAACTTTTCAGCAATAATAACTGTCAGCAATATACCAAAAGTGAGGAGAGAAAGAGATTGAGAACGGAATACAGGATTGGAGCATATTAAAGAAGTACCAACCAAGTGTAAAGCTAGGAAGAACTGAGATATTGAGACCTCAGAGGTTAAGGAACTAGTAGGTAACTGGTTTGTATTTTTTTTTAAATGTATACAAGATCTGATCAGCAAGATCTGATACGCTTAGGCCTAAATCAAGATCTGATCAGCAATAATAACTGTCGTAGAAATATTGGCAAAAGTTCAACTGCCAATATACATGAAATAAATGCCATATATATATGATTTGCATCGACTAAACGCTGTGGAGTAACATGATCTTGGTTGGAAAAAGGAGCATGTAGTGAAAAAGAAAGGTTGGAATATAAATCAGACCATTCAGTAAAGCAAATAAAATGATGTTTGGAACAGCAAGGGGCTATTAACAGCCATTCGCACTTTTTGCTTGGGAAGGGAAATCAAGAATTCTTCTATTTTTTCCCAGATCCACCTATTGGAAGATCCAGGCTCCATGTTTCCATAAGTCCAGATGCTGTATGTTTCCCATATACTTAAGGGCCCTACAACCCTATCTTTTGCCAATAAAAATAACTACTGTGCCACATTTTAGACAACACAAATCTAATATTTTTTAGCAGTCTGCATTTCTGGGTTTGTGAGAACAATTTGGAGCCACGGTTATATTTGCTTCCAAACCAACGGAAGCATTCAACGTTCACTGGCAAAGTGATTATCACCCCTGTTCCAATTGCAGAGGCATGAATCCACCTAATTTGGCCTTCCAGAACAACTGATAATCTGTAAAAACAAGACATATGAAGCCAACTTACCCTGGTTCAAAAGCCGACTACAGATGGGCAGGACCTGCATAAAGGGGCCTAATTTCTCGCGCTCAGCCAACAATTCGGTCAAGTACCGACTGTTGTTGTCGCTGCTGCAGTGGCATGAGCCGTTCAAATCCAAGAAACAATGGATACCGAAACCAGAGAATAATAAGCGGATTGAAATCTGAAAATGCAAGAATATCCCACCGAAACTACTGCTGCTAGATTTGTGAACTAGGATGAAAAAACCTATTTCAAAACCATTTTTATACAGGGACCCAGGGAGCCATATACACCAAAACAGCGGGCTGAATCCGTCAAAACAGGGAGCCGCCCTCGCTCCGCCCTCCATTTCAAAATAAATCTAACATCCCATGACCAAATCGACCCTCACAAACCACTCCCGGGACCAAATCGATCCTCACAAACCACTCCCAAACCAGAAAACCCAAACTGTAAATCAAAATGGGGGCGATTTTGATCAAATACGATTCCGCAAATATCAAAATGGGGCGATTTTGACCAAATACGATTCGGTTAGTTTATCCGCCCTGGGCTAAAATAAAAAAATAAATTAATTTTTAAATAAAATATGGGCTAATTATATAAAAAAAAATTATTATTTTAATTAAAAATTCGCCCCATTAAAATATAAAAAGCCTTAAATTTCGCCTTTGGGCGATTATTCGCCCCTAAAATTAACCTTGATAGAGAATAAAGATCTAGCCAATCTATTTAATCTTGGCAGATCAGTAGTTAGGTAGATAACAAAATGAGCTCATTAGTTTAATCTAAGCCAATGGAAGTTATAAGGTTAGAATTAGATAGTTTGCTTATCAAAAGAAAATGAAATAAAGGGTCAGCAAGCTCAAATGCACCCATTGAATGAAGAGAAAATTCTAGGGTAAATAAAGGGTAGGTAGAAGAAATGTTGAAAATGCACAAGGTTGCTAAGTCAAAAGCACATTCATCATGCTTAATCCTATGTTTCATGTGCGAGAGGAATTGTGAAAAAGAAAGGATATTCACCAAAGTTGGTTTACTAATTTCCCCTCATTTCACTAGACCCCCACATACTTATTTGCTAATTTCCCCTCATTATTCCATCATTACTTATAAAAACCCTTTCCCTTCATTTTGACCTTTTACTCCCCTAGTTTCACACATATTCCTAGACATTACCCTTCAAAAATCATCCCCCTTACCCAAAACCCCTTTCCCTAGTGTGAAACACATTTCCATCACAACTAATACTCCCCCCCTATTAATTTCCATTTTCCCCTTAAAAAACCCACAAAAACCTTTATCCTAAGTTTTTCCTAATGTCCCGCTTTATAAATCCCCATGTTATAATTTCCCAGAACCGTTTTAATCCACCAAGCCTTGGTGTAGTTAAAAAAACTGCGCCATATAACCCATGGTCCCATTTTTATTAAACTCGCTGCTTATATTTAAATCTTGTCATTATTTTGTTAATTAATTACAATTCTTTGTAATTAAACCCCGAGCCCTGCCAACCACTTTCCTAACTTCGTCCGTGCAACTCCACTGCGTGATATCCCTCCGATCTCCCACCCCTAGATCCAACGGCGCACAACTATATCACATGGATTCATCGTCCGACAGTTAACGGCCCGAGAGCATGCGAGATTCATGGTTTTGGCCGAGCATTGTTTGGCTACGTGGTGGCACCAGGTTATATCGCGTGCTCGCGAAAAATACTACCTGCCATCTAAAAGAGGTGCCATATCGCACAAAACCACCTCCCAGCCTAAAACCAAAACTACCCATTATTCATTCAATAATACTCGCGCCAAAATCTAATTGTTATCGATTAAAAGGCCAAAAATGCCCCATTTTTCTCTTTTCACTCATTTTCACTGAAAATCCTCTGTTAAACCAATTCTGACACCCTGAACCTCTGTGCGACCATTTTTACCAAATTTTGCCACCTGAAGACGCTGCAGACCCCCAATTGAAGCAACAAATTGAAAAATTGAAGCCTCAGAAGCCTCTGCTGCCACCATAGAACCCCGTCTGCGCATCAAATCGTCAAATTTCTAGGTATTCTTGATAGAACTAGAACGACCCTATGAATTTAAATTATACAAAGTAATTATTTGAGGTTAGTTAATTAATTAATTAAAAAACCTCCCTGAACTGAAGAGAAACCTACTGTGCACCCAAACCCCTTTTTTTACAGATTGAAATTACCCTCCCACTATTCCAGAGCTTCTAAACCTTACTCCTATAGCCACAGAAAGAGTAATTCAAGTCAATTAACCAAATTATGTCTTCCCAAACCTCTCTGAATGTAAGACCTCTACAAACCCCTCACTTAGACATTGACCACCTTCCATTAGCCAACAAAGGATTTCAAATCAAGGACATAGCTTCCCCTGCCTACCTATTGAAACTCCACTGCTGGAGTAAAGACAAGTTTTTGAACTAGAATGATGAAATTCACCTATGGGAGTCCAATTTTCCCAAGTAATTGTTCCCAGAAGTACACCCATTCCCAGAAATCATCCACTTCTACCAAGCTTGCTATATTCCCAGTCAAAGAGCCATAGTCACCCCTGACCAACAAGTTTTATTCACCATTACTACAAAATCAATTAATCAAATGCTGCAAATCCAAGCAGGCCCAAATGAGACCCCACTTTCCATTGAAGGCTTACTTTAACTCTACATCAAGCTAGACCTTCCCAAGAAGGCTTAGATTTTTCAAACTTTCATCATAGAGCAATCTCATACTCCTACAGATAGTCCTCCATATGCTGCCACCATTTTCTCTGATAGAGGCAGACAAATTATTACCATGCACTCTTGCATTCTAGGGTACAACACAGATGAACATGTGGATGAGGTTGTCATTGCTTTCCTTTATATCTTTTTCCCAAGCAAGCCTCCTGCTACAATTTACAATTTTTCTCAGTTCATAGCAGACAGAATCCATGAACAGTTCATCAGACTACCAAATGAGAGAGTCTTCAAATATTCATCAGTGTTATTTCATATGTTCTTGTACTTTCAGTCAGAAAAATTTCTAGTCAACATTCAGAAGTTAGACACCAAAGGCAATCCAAGATCTGTCATCTATTGGACATCATTGATCCAAAGATACTCCACAATTTTTTCCTATAAAGAGTTCATTGACTCATTTGTTCATCCTGTTATAAACATGCTAACTAGTAGCCATCAGCCCAGGATAAGTGAGGAAATTAAAAGAGTTTTACAGTTGGCTAAGAACAATAGAGTGGGATACTGGTATCTATACCAGGACCACACAGAGATCAAGATTATGGATGATAACTAGCTCCCTACAAACTTCCCAAATACCTCCCCATGAGGATATTTTCATTAGAGTAGTTTAGGCAGATTATAAACTCTGATGAAGTCAATTTCCTATTAACTAGGAAGAAGACCCAATTTAAAATGAAAAATCAATTGGGCCCATTTATTTGTAATAATAGGGAAGCTGGACCAGATGCAGATAAGATTTTACAATAGATGAATTTCAAGAATATTTTTTGTGGCAATATGACCCTCATGGAGTCATAAAGAAACTAAGGCTCAAAGTCAAATTGGGTCCTTTCATACATGATCCTAGGCTAGACATTGAGAGATTTGCCAACCAGTCAGAATGGTTGGAAAACACTTTGATAGATATGGATAGAATCTCCGAGCAATAACATTGATGATAACCAAGGCAATAAGGTTTTGAATGTGGACCAAGTTATTTCCCGCAATTCTAAGGTAGTTAATCTTTCTAGCTTTTCTTTTTCCCCTTCGGTTTTCAGTGTTTTAGGCAAAGGTCTAAACTTTTCCCTTGCCTCTAGAAAAATCCCGGTGGAAGACATTATTTGCGACGTGGAATACGGGATTAGGGATCTTCCAGATAATATCAAAGACACTATACGCCAAGATTGTGCTGTCGTCCTTAGAAAGGTTAAGCCCCCTCGGAGGAACCTCAACAATGAGGAATTCGCTGCCCTAAATTCCTTAAATCAGAACAATGATATTGTCGTTCTGAAGGCGGACAAATGAGGAGCTACGGTCATCCTTAACAAGGATGATTACCGGAGGAAGATGCTAGATCATCTCCACAATAGTGGCAGTTATAAAAAACTGCCTAAGAAACCTCTGAAGAAGATCTCGAGGACAGTGGCTCTAGCCATCAAATCTAATAATTCAGTGAATTCCCTTTAACACAAGCTCATTGAAAACAGTCCCATTGCTCCTAGGATCTATGGGTTACCGAAGATTCACAAGGAAGGGGCCCCTCTGAGGCCTACCGTCAACACCATTGGCGGCCCTGCCTATCTTCTGGCTAAGTTCCTTGCCCTTAAACTTAAGCCCCTGGTTGGCCGCACTGAGTCCTTCGTGAAAGACTCTGCATCCTTCATTAAGGAGCTTAAGGATATTAAGCTTAGCCCCGAGGACATTCTCGTCAGCTATGATGTGGTCTCCCTTTATACCTGCATCCCTATAAAGGAGGCCTTGGAAGTGATCTGTTGCCTAACAGATCCCGATACCGTGCATCTGGTGGAGATCTGTCTCACTTCCACGTTCTTCTGTTTTGAGGGTGAGTTCTTTGAACAAACTTGTGGTGTTGCCATGGGTTCCCCTCTTTCCCCTATTGTTGTGAATCTTTTTATGGAAGATTTCGAAGCCAAAGCTTTCTCCTCAGCTCGTCTTCTTCCCAAGCTTTGGAAGAGGTATGTGGATGACACTAATGTCATCTGGCCTCATGGCCCTGAGGAGCTTGATCATTTCTTTAATCACCTCAACAGCCGGTCCTTTGCCATTAAGTTCACCATGGAAAAAGAGGTCAATGGTTGCCTCCCTTTCCTGGATATTCTTATATCTCGGAGTAAGGATGGATATCTCTCCCACTCTATCTTCCGAAAGAAGATGCATACTGAGCAATATCTTCATGCCGATTCCCATCATTTCCCTGCTCAAAAGTTGGGTGTTCTTAACACCCTCGCTACTCGTGCCCTTAGGATCTTTGATTGTGAGAGCTTTGATAAGGAGAGATCCCATCTCCTTAATGTCTTTGTGGAGAATGGATATAGTAGGCGCCTAGGTCAGAAGGCTTTCCGTAAAGCCTCTAAAAATGAGTTAATTAAGAAAGAGCCAAAAGAGCACCGTCTAGGTGTCCATCTTCCCTATGTCCAAGGAACCACGAACAAGATTGCTCGGATCCTTAAAAGGTATGATATTCCCTCAACCTTTAGACCCCTCAGCACCATTCGCAATTCCCTCCGATCGGTGAAGGATCCCGTTAACCCTAAGGACATGAAGGGTGTCTACTTGATCCCTTGTTCATGTGGGACCCCCTATATTGGGGAAATAGGACGCTCCATCCATCAAAGGATCTGCGAACATGCGGCTGACCTAAGACATGGGAGATCCAAGTCTTCAGCATTGGCAGAGCATGTGGAAAAGACCAAGCATCAGGTGTGTATTGAGGAGGCCAAGGTTGTTGCCAAAGTTGCTCAGTTCCATCATCGTAAATTTAGGGAAGCTATTGAGATTGAAAAGAGGCCGAGCAATCTCAATAGAGATGATGGCTGGAAAATCAGTAGGTGTTGGATTCCAGCACTCTCTTCTTAGTTAGTTTTTTTGCCTCCTCCTTGTTTTTGAACTCTTATTATATATATAGATAGATATACATATATATATATATATATATATATATATATATATATATATAATTATAATTATAATTTTTATTTTATTATATATATATATATATATATATTTTAAGACTAATTTCTATTAATATATATAATATATTACTAATATTATTAATATATTAATATCAAGACTATATTATTAATATATAATAATAAATAACTTAATTTAATTAAATAAATTACCTTTTCTAACTAACCATTTAAATTATTTTATTTATTTATATATTTTTAACCCTAACTTTATGATTTTAATTATATATATATATATATATATATATATATATATATATATATATATATATATAAGATTATTAATAAATAAATTAATAAATTACTTTTATTCTCGTCCCTAACAACTTATTATTATAATTTTAATATATATATATATATATAATATTAACAATAATTATTAAACAATTTAAATAAATAAGTAAATTATCTTTTTAAACTAACCACTAAAAGTATTTTATTTATTAATCCTAACTTTTATCTTAATAACCTAATATTATAACTTTAAAATAAATAAATAAATAAATAAATATATATATCTATATATATATATATATATAATTATTAATAAATAATTTAAATAAATAAATTAAATTAAAGTTTTTAAAACTGGGTATATTTTTACCTAATTTAACTTATTTCCATAAATAATAATAATAATTATAATAATAATAATAATAATATTAAATTAATAAATAATAATTTGACTACTAATATTATTAATATCAAGACTATATTACTAATATAATATTAATTATATTTAATAAATAATTTAATTAAACAAAAAAAATTACCTATATTAAGACTATATTATTAATATACAATAATAAATAATTAAATTAAATTAAATAAATTATCTTTTCTAACTAACCATTTAAATTATTTTATTTATTTATATTTTTAACCCTAACTTTATGATTTAATTAATATATATATATATATATATATATATATATATATATATATATATATATATATAAATAAATAAATAAATAAATAAATAAATTACTTTTTAAACTAACCATTGAAATTGTTCTCATCCTTTAACAACCTATTATTATTATATATATATATATATATATATATATATAGTATTATATTAACAATAATTATTAAATAATTTAAATAAATAAGTAAATTATCTTCTTAAACTAACCTCTAAAAGTATTTTATTTATTTTTTAATCTTAACTTTAATCTTAATAACCTAATATTATAACTTATATATATATATATATATATATATATATATATATATATATAATTATTAATAAATTAATTAATTAATTTTTAAAACTAACCATTAAAAATATTTTATGTATTAATATTAAAAATAATAATTAAATTAATGAATAATAATTTGACTTGGGTCCTAAGGTCAAAATTAGCTGTTGGTCGATTTAGCCGTTGGAGTCTCTACTCAAACTATTTAACATGCTAAGTTGGATCTGTTTCTTCAACTTGTCCTGACGATGAACCATACTTGTTGGTTTGAAACGCGTCGACAAATGTCTGTCTACATGTGATTTACGCCGAAGTTATTCTTTCAGATATGGACAATACTGTAGTAGATGTGGAGAAGCAAATTGATACTAGTTCCTTTCTGCAGGTTCCAGCCCTAGAAGAATAGATGCATATTCCTCCTATTTTGCAGACTCCAGCCAATGAAGACAAAAAAGTTAAGAGAACTAGGGAAGAAGGTTCTAGCTCAGCAATGGACACTATAGATGACCAATTTGAGATCAGTTATAGGAAGAGGCCCAAGCTTAATCCTGTAACTGAACAAGAAGACACCATTGACACAGTGGAAATTACTGACACTAAAACAATGGTTGGAAGGAATAAAGGCTCAACAACTTCAGAAGAAACACACCATCCTTCTACTTCAAACACTCAACTTATTGAGAAACAACTCAACATTGAAGTCTCTTCATCTAGCAAGCCTGTGGATAAAGAGAAAGATATTAAAGAAAAGTATAAAGAAATTAATTTGAGAAATGAGGCATTAAAGGCTGAGACTTATGCCCAGTACTTCAAGAAAACACCTGCCAATCAAAATAGTTTAATGTCAGCCTTTGACATTAAAACTGGGAAGATGCAAATGACATTCATGCATCCTACAGTTCAATAGCCAAGATCATCAACTAACTACAGGAAAACTGAATTTGAAGTTTTGGCCAAGGATGTTCACCCTAATGACCAAATCGAATTCCATAAGTAGGTAGGTGAGATGATCTATTCCACCATGAAAAATAAATATATGACTGTGCACAAACTCCAAAGCTCACTAGATAATATCACTGCATAATACAAACCGGAAAAGGCATCCTCACAAGCCAAGGACAACAGAATCAAGTCACTGAAACAATTGGTGATTGAGCTTGGGTATAATCCCAGTGATGTCAAAGCTACAGAGAAACTGATAAATAAAAACAATGAGGATATTTTTGCTTTGAAGAAGCAACTGAAGTTGCCTCATTCAGAGCATCCATAGTCCAAGGAGGTCCTTGAAAGCCAAACTCAGCAGGAGGAGATGATAGATCTCATTCTCTAATTAAATGATCAATTAAAAGAAATGGAGAAGGAGTTGGGCATTTTGATACAGCTGAAACATGCCAGCTTTGATTCAACCATTGCCATTTCCATTCCAATAGTCACTATAGTAGTACCATAAACCTTGGCAAGTTCATTGGCCCCCACAACTCCACTAACTACAACACTTCCAGTTGCAACAACATCTACATTAGCAATAGGTCCAACAGCAGCAACAACTCAACCAAGTGATGAGGCAAGAAAACTGGTCAAAGAAATGGAGGACATGTCCATTCAGACCACAAAGATAAATAAACTTAAAGAAAAGATAACAAGTCTAGAGGACGAGAATAAACTTGCACATATTATGCACAAGAATGAAGTTCAGAAGTCAACTAGGTTGACTGAAAGAATGAAGAATTTAGAGAAAGAGCTTACATTGAAGGATCCACTTCGCCAAGCTAAAGAACAGCTATGGGACAATATCATTGACTCTATCAATGATATTTGGCCATCTATACAAGTCATCTTTGAACAAAATGATTTAGTCAAAGAGGCTACTGAAGCAATTAAAGAGTTAAGGCTAATCTGGAGACATGCCAAAAGAAACCACCAGAATAATCCACTTCCTTAACTCTAAAAACAAATATGAATTGCAGGAGCTGGACATCGCTGACAAGACTGGCACCATACCAGAGGTGAAAAAGGTGCTCACCAAGAGGAACTTGATGATGAACCTTGAGGAAAAATGCCAAACCATGTAGCTGGCTATAGACAGGTTCATGGTTAAGTTTGATGCTTTGAGGCAGAAAGGTCTACCAAATCCTTTGGTGATAAATGATAGATTGATGCCACAAGAAGACTACAATAGGAAAATCAGAGAGGTGGCAAGAGATCAAGCTAATAATTCCTCTATGAAGGGGATGCCTACAGGAAAGGTTCTATATCAGAAATTTGAGAACCTATTTTACCTCCAGCATGAGGTAAAACACCTTTTTGTGAATAGACCCACCTTTGTCGAATACACCGAAGAAGATGAAATATACAGGAAAATGGTAAATATCAAATTACCAGATGCAGATACATGGGAAAGGTTAAATGACTTACTGTAAAAAATCACAGTAAAAGTAAAAATAGAGCAGTAAAAGAAAAGCAGAAGGCCAGCTCAGATGAAAGAGTATCAGTTGAAATGGAAAAGTAAAAGAACAGTTAGCGTGGAAGACCAACAACAAAAGATCAAAGAATAAGACAACACAGCCTAATAAACAGGGACAAATTGCAGTAGTTGAATATCTGTCTCTATATTCTTGCATGAAGATATTTCTTTTTCCTAGATTAATTCCCAAGACAGTTTGGGATATTTTGTAAACTATTTTTGTATAAATACTTCATAATTCGAAGTATAGGGTGTGGATTGCTAGACATTTCTATAGTTGTATTGATCTGTAACCTGAGGGTTCATTGTACCAAATTTTCAAGTCAACAGACTGGATTGAGTAATAAAGAGATTGCATTATAGGATTCATGTGTTGAGCTACTTCAATGGAGTATTTTCTTTGTCAAATTTGTTATTTTCTTAAGTGTTTCACAAAATTTCGTGTTATCTAAATTGAATGAATTAACTGGAATTGTATTACATAATTTGTTTAAGTACACTCTTCCTTGAACAATTAATCATTTTAATGTTTTCTTCTGATGTCCAGACTAGGGAACCCTTCATTACTCCTTAGTTTCGATTGACCCCTATCATTTCCTTCATTATCTGGTTTAAGGAACCCTTAATTGCTCCTCGAATCCGATTGAAAACCACTTCACCATCCAGCCTTAAGATTTGAATTTACTCAGCTACCTTTCCCTGTAAACACTATCTGTAGAACTTGATCGAGTCTTGTTTTCTTGACAGTGGACCCCATAGCCCAATGGTAAAAGACATCCCTCTATCCATCTAAGTCAATAATCCCACCACCAAATCAAAATCAAAACCCAAGTATAATCATAACTAGCCTAAAATCAATTAACTAAAAAAAGTTAAATCATAAAGGAAGAGCCCTCTCTGAGCATTAGGAAGGCTAGATCCTAATCTCCAAAGTAGGTTTGTGGTTACCTCTATCATTTATTTCACAACTCTAGAGAAATTTTGGAGTGATAACAAATTGCAGGGGTTGGTGGACTAAGTGGATGATCATTTCCTTCTGCAGAATGTAATGATTTCATTGTCGGTAGGCCTGCACAATGGAATAAATCTCTTTGTCATAGGTGGGATACTTCCAGACTATGTCTGAAAGCGTCTCACTGTGATATGACACTGGATGCCCCTTCTAAGTAAGAAGTTCACCAATAACATAGTCAAAGCCATCTGTCTCAATCTCAAATGGTTGTTGCAATTTTGGTAATGTGAGAACTGGTGCAAAGAAGAGGTGATGCTTTAACTCAAAAAATGCATTCTATTTGGATTCAAACCAAAAGAATTTTTCTTTCTCTCCACCCTTGGTGACTTGACTCAAAGGCCAAGTGATATGAGAGAACCCCAACATGAACCTGCAGTAGAAATCGGTAAGACCGAGAAAGTTGTGTAGCTTTATTAGAGTGGTTGGGGTTGGCCAATTCCAAATAACTTGTATCTTGGTTGGGTCCACATGCACACTTTGCTCATCAATTATGTTCCCTATATATTGAACCTAGGGCATACCAAAAGTGCATTCTCCAAATTGGCACACAATTTGTGTAGTTGCAGGGTTTCGAGGACCTGTCAAATAGAGTGAAGGTTCTCTTCCCAACTCTGGCTGAAGATTAAGATGTCTTCCAAATACACTACCATGAATGACTTGGTGAAGGGTTGTAACATATTGTCCATCAACCTCATGAAAGTTGCGAGGGAATTTGTCAACCCGAAAGGCATGACCAACCATTTGAAAAGGCCCTCCTTAGATTTGAAGGCAGTCCTCCACACATCAGACGGTTCGATTGGTATCTGGTGATAACTAGACTTCAAGTCAATCTTGCTGAAATATTTGGCCCCTTGAGCTAGTCCAGAAGTTCATCAATCCATAGATCACCACCCGATAGTCAATACAGAGACTCCAGGTTTCGTCTTTCTCCTATACCAACACGATCAAACTCCCAAAGGGTGATGGACTTGGCTTGATGTGCCCTTTCTGCAATAGCTCTTGAATATACCTCTTGATTTCATCGTTCTCTAGAATAGAGCATCGATATTGACAAGCCTCGGTATTGCAACAAGAATGCTGCAACTCCCAAGGCTACCGACTTTAATTATCAACCCTGGGTTCATACAAACTTAAGAGGTATCGGCACTATATGTGTGGCATACAATGTGTCCTTCCTTTGTTGTCATGATGTAATGGAGTGCATGCAATGAAATCAAATCCTAAACTAATTGCAGAAAATGAATTGCTCGAAATAGAAACCCTAACCTATTGCAAGAAATAAAGTACAAGGAAAGAAACATATTCTAATTGCATAAGATCATGAACTAAATGTAAAAGAAGCCTAACTTAACCTTATTTATCACATGTGACGATTTAAACTAACTGAGCACGGAATTTGATCTAGGGAGTATTAACTGCTGCATGCATGTGCTAATTAAGAAATAAAAAGAACTATTTTTCTTTATCTTTTCATTCTATAAATGAAAATGCTAATTTTTCCTTCTTCTTTGGCAAGGGAGACAGGTGTGGAGGAAGAGGGGTACAATTGTTTTGATGGCTTGGAGGTCAAGTAGAGGCATAATCCCAAATTCAATGATATTTTTCTCTGTTCTGGCTCAAAACATGCCGCTACATGATTTCTTATAGGATGTCTACAGGATGTACTAGTTCCTACAGGATCCCCTGTTTTATTACAAAAAATAGGCCGAAATCTTAGGAAGTGGTCTAGAAGGTGGAATGGAGCTTAGGAAAAGTGGATAATGGAAGAATAAGGCATGGAGGTGGTGGAAACTACCCAAAAATCAAGCAAGGGATTAAAGATGGGTAGATTTGCTCAGTGGAAATGGCATTTTTTGCTTATAAAACAAGAATTCGGTTTGAGATTTTAGTGGATAATGACGACATGGGTGGATGAGGCTTGAATGAGGCGAACAAGATGAGGTATCCCTGAAATGTAGAAACTCATGCAAAAACACACATTATTTTTTGCATCTATCCACAAATTCATCTATACATGGGAAAGATTTATTAAATAATGGGAAATTACTAGTCTAAAATTCAGAAATTCGAGAACTAGTGAGCTAGTAAATCTATCAAATGCCTAACCTAATCAAGTGGAAACGAAACGGGGTAATTTTTTTTATTAAATAGAATGTTTTTGTGATCTAATGCAAGTGGAACCAACTTGATTGAAGCTTTTTATCATTCTCTAAAAAATAGCATAAATTTATTGTTCCTTGCTACAAAGGAGTTCCAGAAATCAAAATTTGGGAATATGAAAACTAATCCAAGTAGCTAAATGATTACTATGAACTTCCAAATATTTTCCAAGGATGAAATAATGTTTTTGATCCTGGAAAAGAACTTGCATTAACCATTTAACCCAATACTACAACAAGAAATCATTAATACTAAATGCAAAAATAGAAAGAAATAAGAACAAGAGATGCATGTGAATACGAAGTGACAAGAAGAAAAGAAAATGATACAAAAGGGCTCTGAGGATCTTGGGATGGCTAAGACCAAGGAAACTCAGATTCATATGGAGGAGATAAAGACTTAGAAGCTGAACATGACACCAATCTTCATTATTTCCATCAATACCATTACATCCATGCAAAAAATGACAATGGAGCTGCAAAAATACGAGTTCTCTCCACAAGAAGACTAATCAAAATCTACCCCTAGAGGAAAATTCAACTTGGTACTTATACAAAATGATTAGAAATCATTCCCCATGAAAGGAGGAAGCTTTCCCCACCAAAATCCCTTGATTAGTGGATCTAGTTCCCAATACTATGAATCTACATTAAATGACAGGGAACACATTCCTAGATTTTCTCAATAATTTGAAATCCACGGTCTGTGCCATAATTCCATAATATCTTGTCGATTTATTATTTAATATTGATCCTCCTGTAGTAGGGAGAAAGTCCCTAAATTATCTCCTCCTCCAAATCTTCATAATCTGCCCAATATTCTCATAATATTCCACAAAAATAAAAAAATTTAGGAAAAAATATGAAATTATTCATAAACCTTCCTAATGAATATATTAAAGTTAAAAATACATTATCTAATGCAAAAAGAGAGGTTTAATGTGCTGAAGGATGGTTATATGGGCCTTAATTTATGTTTAATTTAGAGGCATGGGCCTTAATTTATGTCTAATTTAGAGGCCCATCATACCCCCTGCTGAAAGTGTTGCTCATCCTTTGAGCAACTTAGTGACCTCATTGTGCCTCATTCATGGCCCTGGTGGCCTCTCTCTTGTGCACTCCTTAGTCCTTTCTCTTAAGAATATTGGCTGTAAGTTCTGCAAGGACAAGCCCAAAAATCTATTTGTGCATAGAAAAATCATTGTTTCTTGAGACCATTAGCTTGCCTTCTTCCCCTTATTCAAGATGGGTTCTTGAATATTTTTCAGTTTGGCAAGGTATTCCACATCCTTATCAACCTTCTACTACCTTGTTCCACCATTTGGACACCTCTGAAACCTTCAAAACTCTTTTAGGGCTTGGAAAAAAGCTAGAAAGAGATTAGAGACCTCTTGGAAAGCCTCTTTTCATCACTGTAGTTTGAGTTCTGTTTTGATGGTGAATGTCTCATTTCCTTTTGTTGCCTTCTTCTTCTCTCTTGTGGCCTAGATGATTGCCTAATGGCCTTGGAGTTCTCTATTTTGATTAGGTCTCTCTTAGGCCCTGCCATTTTGGGGTTTAGCATAATTTGTTCATTTCTTCCTTCTTGTAGCAACATTCTGCCTTCCTGTAGCAGTCATTCCTCCTCTTTTAGGGTATTCTAACTATATGGGAGTGATGAGAAATGATGAAGAGGGCTTGGAGGATGATGCTAGGGATCAGAGGGAGTAGTGTAGGTTTGTGAAAATGGAGAGGATGCTCTATTTGTTTTTTCAAGAAATTTCAGGGTGAGACAGAGTGTAGGGTTTGTTCTTGAAATTATGAAATGGGATGGATGAATGATGGATAGATAGTGGATATGAAGTGGATGGAGGGCTTGGAGTGCTGTGGTGACTTGGCCTTTGCAAAAAATTCTTCTTTTAACTGTTGTCCCCATTCCTTGAAATCATCACCCTTCATAATTTTGACTTTTCAACATTGCATGAGTGGAGCGAGCTGAAATTAACTAGTTGAAGGTGACTGAGACTGCTAACCCATCCTTAGCTTATAAAACCTCATCTCTCATGCATTGAAAACAAATTTATAACTATAATATGCTCAAGATAAGAGGTCAAGAATATTTCATACATGTACCTACCTAATGGTTGTTGGAAAGACATGCATGATGTTGCTGAGTTGATGTTGCTATGATGTTAATGACTCAGGTACATCTTCTTGACTGCCTTTTTCTTTTTTGTTAATCTCATTTTGCTGATGGGTTGTCTTATTGTTGATGTGTAGGTGTTGGGGGACCTATATCAACCTTCCCTAAAGAATACCTGACCTTTTGACCCATTTCTCCATCATATTGCTGATGAGCCCCAAAAATGGATAATTATTTGGGCTCATTCAACCTCCTAATTTGACTTAATCCACCATTCTCATTAGTTTATTGCATGTTTTTGATTATATTTATGCTAATAGAGTGAATTGGGTTAGTCATTATGCCAACAAGTCTAATGTGTGCTTTGTGTAGCCTTTTTGGTTAATTTGGAGACAAAATTGAAGGTTTTAATGAGCACTTGGCAGCCAAATTCGTGGGAGAACAAGGGAGAGGATTTATAGGAAGGTGTACCCTTCATTTATGGGCCCTTACCTCGAATTCTCCACCATCAGCTCGGAGTTCAAGGGCCACCAAATCAATTAGCACAAGGGCAGCCAAGCAAGTCAAGTAGGACTGCTGTTAACTACAAGTTTTGGGTAGCCGAGTCCCTAAAGTTTAGGAGGACTCTTGGGGTCCTCAATTTGTATAAATAAGAAGGCTTAGGGCCTCATTTGGGTTAGCTAGTGGTTAGTCATTTTGTAGCCAGTAATTAGTCATTTCGTATTCAGTTTGTATTCATTTTGTAGTTCGATTTTTAGGCAGTAGATTAGCTTTGCTTTCAGCACATTTTCAAGTTCTCCTTGTGGACAGTTTTTGGAATGTAACATTTCTTTTGATCAATAAAGATGAATCCAGCTTTGCACCAGCTCTAAATCTCTCTTAGGAGGCTGTAGCTCTTGGGGTTGGGCCCATCTCAAGCACCCAATACCTCCTTTGTTTATCTTTATGTGTGTTTGCTGCATTATTAGAATAAAATCTGCTATTTAGATTTGAATCTTGCTTTGTTATTTAGATTTCTTTCGATGGTTAAAGTAGCTTTTTATGTTTAGAATAGATTGGTAGGATAATAACAGGAAAAAGGCTCCAAAAAAGGGTCAGCAAACACTTTTGGTTTCACCTCTTCCTTATTGGATCAGGGGCTAGAGTTGAAGTAACCGTGCTGTCCCAAACAAAAACACTAGTTTGCTTTACCATGCAATCCTTAGTGTGTTGTTTTCATTTGCAGAGGTTGGTTACATGTTCAGATCTTTGAATGCTTCATTTCATAGTTAACATACATGGTTTCCTTGCAAATAAAGCTGCTGTCCATTCTCGTTACTGTTAGCCAGATCATATTAGGGTAGCATAACTAGATCTTTGTTTTCTTGCATGTCTTTGTTGGTTCAGTTGGAAACACAAATTGCAGAGCACCTGTACCACTTCTCTATCTGCCCAGACTCCCTCAAACCCATCTTCTCCATCTCCTAACTTGGTTTCTTGCCTCACGTTGCCACATTGCCCTCATAACCCTACCTTTTGTGCAGCATTATTCCAGTCTTCTTAGAACAAGTCCAGCCATCTACACCTTCTCCTCAACTCCATCCTCCAAGTCTTGAACTCCCCTACACCCCTATTTCACCTCCATACTCATTCCTCCACCTTTTTCCCTCCATCCATGCTCCAAAATTCCATTTCAGAACATCCTGTAGAAATCCCAGAACATCCTGTAGAACCCCTGCAGACTTCCTGTAGAAGCTCATGAATGAGGTTTCTTGATAGCCAAAATCTGTGAAACTCTCTGGAAGGGTGCTAGGGACCCCTTAGGCCCTCTCTGTACCTTCCCAACATTTTCCAAGCATTTCTCCTCCTTGATCCACCTCTGCACAGTAAAAAGCTAGTTAAAAGCACATGCATGATAATTCCAATAACTTATTCAAAAATACAAAAAGATGTTTTCTTCAGGTAGAGGTAGTCTAGACACATGTATTTT
Organism: Pinus tabuliformis; assembly: GCA_031772625.1. Classification (NCBI taxonomy): domain Eukaryota; kingdom Viridiplantae; phylum Streptophyta; class Pinopsida; order Pinales; family Pinaceae; genus Pinus; species Pinus tabuliformis. The sequence continues at coordinate 569,022,717 of CM062808.1, read as the reverse complement.
ACCTTCATAGAAGTAACGGCATCTCTTTTAGTAGTTTTCATTCTCATCTTTGCACCAGTAGGACTAGCTGGTAGAATTAGGGTTTGCTAGGGTTTGCGTTTCTGATTGGCTTTTAGTTTCTTTCCGCAAGTAGATTAGCTTCTTTTGAGTTAGCTTTCATACATCAATTAAAAAGATTCTTCTAAGAGCTCATAGAAGTTGGCTTAAGCTCCTAGTGGACTTGTGCCAGCTGACCAAGTGACAGCTGCGGCAAGAGCTAGTACTTATGCATACAGCACCTTCGCTTCCAAGTTTGTTACGAACTACCGGTTGATAAAATTAAAGAAGGGAGTCTCAGGAGTTGTAGCATTATTGCTGCAATACTGGGGCCCACCATCTTTCTGGCGCCGTTGCCGGGGAAGCGTCAGAGTATTGGTGATTGCCGCTTTTCTTCTATTTTCCACTACAATCTTCTGCTAAGTAGTTTATTTCATTTCCATTATGCAATTTCCTTTTTGCAAAAGTAGATTAGAATTTGCCGCTTTCATAGATTAGCATTTCAATTCCACAATTTCATTTCTGCAAGCATAGATTAGCATTTCAATTCCGCAATTTCATTTCTGCAAGCATAGATTAGCATTTCAATTCCGCAAGCGTAGACTAGCATTTCATTCCTGCAGTTTCATTTGAGCAAAATAGATTAGTCCTTTCCTGCTTTTATTTCAATTCTGCATTTTCATTTTAGCAAGATAGTTAGTTGCAGTTCAATCTATTTCAGTTTTGCAGGTAGAAGTAGAAAAAAGCAAAAATCAACGAAAAAGATTTCATTTCATGGCTTGTAGGAGTAGAGATAAGTTAGAAAAATGATTGCACAACACCCCCACTGCTTCACACAGCCAACATTCTCTCTTCTTCGATGGCTGTGATTAAAGAACCCTTAGGTGGACAGCAAGACATATTTAAAGAACCTCAAGGGAAGAAGAAGAAGAAACCATTCCTTTGGAGCAAATGGCTACAAGCAGAAATGTTGGGAGTAGCACCTTGTTCAAAGACGAATTTGAAAATCAGATCGAAGATTTCAAGAGTGATATGAGGCAGTTTCTTGCCATGCAACTGGATACCTTGCGGATCCAAAAGAAGCAAGAAGAAGCCAAGAGGGCTTTGGCCATTTTTTGTCCTAGGTGCACTAGAAAGCATCCTAGGAACGAATGTCCATTGTACTCCATAGAAGTGTGTTTTGTATGTGAAGAATACCATCCTACAGATCAGTGCCCTTCCTTACCCAGAATCAAAGCTGCATATCAGAGAGCCAAAGGAGCCACTGAATCACTCTATTATATGAACCAAAGGAGGCCACATGAACCTAGATCTTATCAGCAGGAACTGCAAGGGACATTCGAGACCTATTATGACCCTTATCAAGCCACTTTCATGCCTTCTTGGGGTCCCCCTACTCATCCTTCCTGGTTCACACCTCCTCCTTGTTCCTTCATAGATCCATATTATGCCCAACCAGCTGCTCATTCGTTTCACTCTTATGCTCAGCCACAGCCTCAGTGGAATGCACCTCATCAGGGGTGGAGGCCCCAGTACAACACTCCTCCCACTTCTTTTCCTCCACCACCTGCTCAACTGCAACCATCACCTCCTCCTCCACCAAGGCAACCCCAAATGCCTACCCAACCACAACCCCATCCGCATCCATCTCAAATACACACCTCCACTCAACTACCCGTACCACCATTTCCAAAACCATACCATGGAGCAGCTCAACCCAATTGCAAAGCTGAGGCACAACATGTCCAAACAACTGCTCTTGAGCTCAATGATCTTCACCATAGCTCAGGAAGAGTATTGCAAAAAAGGGACTATATTGAAAGCATTGAAGGACCACATAAGGCAAAAGAAGATTCAGAAGAGGAAATCAAAGAACCATGGGCTTTACTTGATGAAGAGAAGACATCAGAAGCAGAGATAAAGAAAGATCCTTCATGGTTACCATCAAATCTTCCATGTATTCAAGAGAAAGATCAGCAAAAAGAGGAAGATGAGGAAGTCATGATAGAAGGTGACATGACGAATGATCTAGATCAGAAAAAGGACCAAGGATATTAGAGCTATATTGAGATATGGTTTCAGACGGTCACTAAGTTGCAGCGGTACTATCTTCCTCAGCTATGTTTGATCCCTTCAAAGTCAGATCATTTGGTCTCTGAAATCCGGATACCTGTCAAAGCATGCATTTCAAGCCTTCACATCATCTTGTCTCTAATCTCGATGTGCACATGGCTCCATTGGAAGTATTCTTATACTTGAAAATGATTTTGTTTTTCAAGTAGGGTAGGGTAGGAAAAAAGAAAAAAAGAGAAAAAATGAAAATAAGAAGAAAATAAAAATCTAAGGTGAAAACCTCCTCGGAGGCGCCTTAGATTGGCTCATTGATTGAAAACCTCCATGAGGCAGTCAATGGGTTAGAAAGAAGAGAAAATAAGAAGAGAATAAGATCTCTGGGTGAAAACCTCCCTTGGAGGCGCCCAGGGCAGGCAATTAGGGTGAAAACCTCCATGAGGCGCCCTAGTTGTTTTTCAAAAAAAAGAGAAAAAGAAAAAGAAAAATAAAGCTAATTTCCATTAAATAATTGCAGGTTGCAAGAAGGACATTGCAGGTCAGGAGGATCACTCAAAACAAAGACAAAGGAGTTTTTGTGCCTTCTACAGGAAGTTTTGAATTTCTACAGGAAACATCTTATAGAACCTTTGGACGAACCAAATTCAATTTTAAAAGGGAATCTGATGGTGGGAATCTGTTGGTTAGGCCTGCAAGCACCTCTGTGTCCATCCCTCGCCTTTCTCCATCATTTTTCCACCTCATTGTGCTTCTACATTGTGCTTCTACAGGAAGTTCCTGTAGAAATTGTAGGAAGCTAGAAATGGATTTCAAAGAGGCGGTTTGGTTAACATGGTAGCTTCCTCAAGGGTTCAGAAGTCCTCCTGCAATCTTCAAACTCCTCCTCCATCATCTCCATACCTGCATCACATCCCAAGTTCATTTTTCTTACCATGCAACAAAAACTGCAGAATGCCTTGAAGCAAAAATACCTAGAACAGAATTTGTTTTTGCCCTAACTTGAAAACCATGCATCCATTTGAAAAACCGTTTTATGGGGAATCATACAGGGGTGATGGCAACATGCCTGAGCAGTTTCAGCCAATTCCGGTGCACGGTTTCCAAGAAATTAGCCTCCATCACCATCAGCCATTTTTGCATTTTCTCCATATCCGTGCATCCATTTCAAAACCTGTTTCATGGGGAGATTCATATGGGTGATAGTAACCTACCCAAGAAGTTTCAACCAATTCCAATGCACGGTTTCTGAGAAATTGATCTCTGAAATATTCAGCCATTTTCCATTTTTCTCGAAATATGTTCATCCATTGATCACGATTTTGCTATGGGAGGTGCATCATGATGATAGGAACATGCTCAGCAATTTTCAGATCGATCCGATCTATCGTTTGGGAGCAATGGCGAAAACAAGTTTCGGTCCTGTGAAAATTCAGTGGCAGCAGCTTGAGGGTGCAGATCTGAGCGTGGAAATGAACTCCTGCAGCATGCATCCGGCCAGAGGACACCTGCACAAGGAAAACAACCAAAAATCATCAGCCAAGCCCTCATGCAACCAAAGAAACCAGTGCATGCAGCAATGACTAGCCACAACACCTCCCAGCAGCCATTTGACTTCAGGTACGTGACTGAAACTCGTTCTTCTATTGCACAAATCTAATTTAAAAACTGCATGAATGAATGGAATGGTGGAATTGAGCCACGAATATAGCAAGATTAAGTCGATAGTTCCTTGTCCAATTCTCTGTCAATCAGCCAGGAATCATGCAACGTATGTGTTAGACAACTCACGTGAAATTAAAAAAAAAAAAAAAACAGGGAGTGTTAGCCGTTTGAACTCTAGTGCAACTGATCAAGAAGAAAACATACAGTTAATAAATAGAACTGCAGTCTGCATGTGGCCACGTACACCTGGCCACTTCACTCCCTCACCAAGAATCACGCCGCAATGTAAAATGCTCGGCTGAAACTCACACCACCTGCTGTCCATTTGCACTTGACTGAAGTATGCATCCTCCGCTTCCACAAAATGATGAACTAGTCGTCCTCCACTGGTTTCTACCTATTTTCAAAATTATCCCACGTATCAGGCTCGCTCAGAGGCGCAGGGGCACTCTACAGGCGTTTCTACAGGAAGACGTTCTACAGGAAATCTCCCACAAGTGGTATCAAATTCCCTATGGTGGAAATCTTGGTTGACGACATGCAATAGTCAATCTGATCAATAGCGACAATTTTTCCTTCATGAGGAAATAAAAGTAGATGGAAGATAGACAAGACGAATGTATTTATCGCATAAAACCAACTACGGCCAAGGAGTAGGTTGTAATATAATGAGGTGTCGACAACTTCGACATCAACATATATAGTTTTCCCTCCTAACTCAATGGAGAAATTTGGATGAACCCCTTTAGGTACAAAGTTGTGACCATCAAAGGCTTAGAGAGTGGCGTTGAACGTGGCGAGCATCAGAGAGCCAAGATACTTCCAGCAAGATACTAACATAACACACGTGGAAGAGCCTTCATCCACTAAACTACGATGAATATTCTTGTGGAAAATCTGCACAATGATTTGAAATGAAATGTGGTGGGAAAGGAAAGGAGCGGATTATTCGACATTAAAGGCGATGAGACTAGAGTTAGACAGATAAAATCCACCAGTGAGTCCAGGCAGTGACAGACAACAAGGCCCTGTGTTGTTGAGGACAACTTTACAAGATCTCCAAGGCAGACATGGCACAAGGAGCTTGGGCAACATCTTCAATAATACTATAATGTTGAGTGACCCTGGCAGAAGGATTGTGTGTCATCTTATGAAGAAAGCCCTAGGGGGGGTGATAGACAAGTTCCTCAGGCCTATCCAATGTGAGAGGTCTAGTGGATGTAGGTGGAGCTGGTGAGTCCTTAGGGAGAGAACTCGACTTAGGAACATCATAGGATTTAGCTTGCATAGTCAAATTTACATCTTCCTTATGCATAAAGACGGATGAAATATGGGGGGAATGAGAAGATGACCCCTCATTGTCCCTTTGTGGAGATAGAGGAGGTTGAGAAACCATTTATTGTTGAGGTTGTGCAGGGAACAAATGAGTCAAAACAACATGCTATTGAGTAGATGGTTGTGAAATAATCCTATGGACTTTATCGATTTGAAGGCACTCATGAGAGAGGTGGTCACCTTGACAAATTTTACAAGGGAACTTGACTTTACGATGACATTCACTGTTTCACCGCCCTTGATTTTGAAGGTTGGTTTGGGATTCTTGAGAATTTTAGTTGTTTTCTTTATTTCTCTCATTATTCTTTCTACCACCATATTGTTAGTTGTTCTTTGGTTGAGTGGACTTCACCATTAGAACATCGATGGGCTATTCAAGAGAGGGTGCTTTAGCAAAGACAAATGCACTTTATGGGGCTTGAGATGTTATAATCAATTTCCCAATATGGGCAACAAGTTGGATCATGGAATCAAAAACAAACCTGATCATGCCATCGGCATGTGCACTAGGAACAGGTTTGGGAGGGTCAATAGAAGGCCTAAGGGCATTACGAAACACTTCGTAGAGCATACACGACTATGAATAGATAAGATTCAACTATTGGGAAGATAAAATAGCTTATTCCTCAGTAATAACTTGAAACATGGACACATCTTGGGCAATCTGGGGTGGGAGAGAACGAATGAACCATTTACTTAATATTTCATCAGGTAACTTGGTTCTCATTAACCTCTTGTCATGAAGTCATTCATGAATGTGATAAAAAATTAACGTGGTATCATCTTGTTTGAAGTTGGACAATAGGTCAGAGTCGAAATCATACTGAGTAAGAAAATGGAAGTGTGTCAAGAAGGCTTGAGCTAGGGAGGCAAAGTCACAGTAGGATGTAGTATCTAAATCGATATACCACTTTGCGGCATCCCCATTTAACATATGTTGGAATAAGATATGTTTAATAGAATCACACACCAACTAATTTGATGAGCACCTTAAGTGATAGGTGTTAATGTGATTGGATGGATTCTCCCTAGGCTTCCCTTCAAACTTGGGAATATCGGACGAAAATTTAGTGGGCATGGGTGGCAACCAGGGACCATGACGGATGGGGTCATTAGTCAATTTCGCCAATTTTGGTAAATCAAGAGAGGACAGGAATGTATTCTGGAGTTGAATAAATGGATAATAGGCAGGAGAAACCCTTGACCAACCTTGCGGCCCCCCCCATGTAAGGAGTATAATGATGCATTTTCTGGTTAAAGAAAGGGTTCACCCCGACATAAGACTATTGTGGGCCATAATGACTAGTAAATGGATGTTTCCCTCAGGGGTATGTACCTCTAGAGAGAAAACGACCCCCAAGAGGATGGCTGCTTTTGGGGTTGTACCCAGAAGTAAAAGAAGGATCACTCTACGTAGTAAGACCGACATAAGGAGGATAACCCATGTGAGAGACGACACTAGCAACGGGGTTTCCCCCAGGTAAAATAGCCCCTCCAGGAAAAGTACTGGTAGGTGGTGCCCCTCCAAAGAGAAAACTGTACCAAGCTTGTGACATAATAGAAGCAATGTTGCCCCTAGGATGATCATGAACAACTGATGATCCTCACACATATTTCCATAAGTAACCATGCCTAAATGAGGAACAGGAACCGTTGGTTGAGAAAAGTTAGGTGAAAAGACTCTTGATCCTACCTGTTGACTAATCTGAGGCACCATGGTCGACATAGGAGATGGTGTGGGCATGGAAACATTCAAGAAATTTGCAGGAGCTATAGATGAGATTGCTGGAATGCCCTAAGAAGAAGTGAGAGGTATGGACAGAGGAGTAGGTATAGCCATGCTAAGAGGAAGTAATGATGACGTGGTAGCAAATACTGTTAATGCAGAAGGTAAGGAGGCCTCAGACTGCACAATAGGATATATAACTGACAAAGGTATGAAATTATAGGTAGGTGTATAACCCTTAAGTTTTAACCGCGACAACATAGGTCCTAATGGATCAGTCAAGGGTGAATTGGCATGAGGAGCAGAATCATTTGCCAAAGTTTCAATAGAGATCAGATCATTATCAGAAGGACCAGGTATAGACTGTAAGACTATGTGTTGGTCTAAGTCTTGAGCACCGACAGACACTCTTCATGCAGGAGTAATATGTCCACCTCATTTAGGAGGAAAAGTGTGAACATGACATGGCTGTTGATGAACAAATTCAGCCAGGGTGATAAATTATAAATTAAACCCGATTATCTTGGTGTAAACACCCTAGGGCCAAAACTACTGACTCAAACCAAACAAAACACACTAGAAATGTCCTAGAAAACAACACACACAAACCATAATATAAAGAAGTTTGCGGTGGAACAGTTATACTAGTGATCTGCTTCCCAGCCCTTTTAGCTGCGAACTTGGCACAAGTGCCCTCAAAAGATGTGGAAAGCCCCCTGAGAGGAATGAGAGAGTATGACTAATATCTCTCTCAGGTACAAAGAAGACAACCTTGAAACTACACCTATGTATGAGCCCTAAGAAGATAGGCCACTATGGTCACCATTGACAATAACACGACCTGGGGGAACAATCATAAGACAAATCCACACACAAGGGCAGGACACTTGAACCCAAAAAAGGAGCCAAGACTGAAACCCCCTTGAGAGTTACCTCCCAAGTGGTCCCCAAGTGCTATAGTAAATGCTAATCACATCATTTGTATGCATGCAAATTATGCTATATCGCGCCACCCAAAACTAAGTGAAATGGGTCATGTCACCTTGCCTAGCCCAAGTGTGACTTCGTGCTTTACCCTTTTGTGAGGAGGGCTTCCCAGACTACACTACTGCAAATGGATTTAACTCCCTACTGCAAGTTGCTAAGTTGATTTTATAGGCTTGGAGCAGTTAAATCACACTCTTATCTCCAAGACCCTAGCCTAAGCTAGTGTTATTATATTACACATAAAAAAATAAAATACAAATCTAGTTAATTTTAATATCGCATTGATTTTAAGTGGTTGATATTTACACAAGTGGGATGCGATGTGAAACTGAGATGGTGTGAATGACTCTTTGTTAGTCACCCTAATGCAGCTATGTGCAATTTTATTTTTCGCTTCAATGAATGCTAAGTATGGGAGGCGAGTTTTCATAACATACCAATGCCTATTATGATGCAACTCTCACTAAATCTTATTAAATGAAAAGTATCCCAAATTTTGTGAATTAATGACCCAAAAAAAAGCCAAAAGGAAAATCAAAGTAAATGAGAAAATACCAAAGCAAATTTCTCAAGCAAGAACATAAAGCACTCCAAAAGCATCAAAGCTAGGAAAACAAAGCCCATAGAAAAAACACACTCAAAGCAATCAAACCAAAAGTGAAAAGTGAAAGAAGTAAGGCAATGCAAACAAACTAGGGTTGTAGAAAAATGGCTCAACTAAGGCAAAACTTCTACAAAGGTCAAAACCATAGCCTAGCGGCAGGAAGGCCTAAACAAGATCAAATGAGGTTGATACAAAGCAATGAAAACACACTCAAAAGAAATGTTCTAGATGACAATTGCACAACCAATCACAACACCACCAATTGTGACGAAAATAACCAAAAGAGGAAAGACATCACCCAACAAGAAGAGAAAAAAGCGAGCAAAAGCCACACAAGCCTAAAAGTAAAATGTAGATTAGGTCTATACAGTCACTGAAAATAGCCAGTCAGATCTCAAAAATGAGATCTAGAGGCAAAAATCAAACTCAACTCCAAGCATTCAACAAAACTTCAAGAGCACCTTGAAAGATAAAGGGTAATGGAAGACCTTAGATAAAATGATCAAAATGGATCAAATCAGGCACAAACAACGACTGATCAGTAACAACAAACCACAGATCAAACAAATCTCCAATAGATTAGCAAAAGATAAGAATATCAATGCCCAATCAAAGACAAAATTTCCTGTCAATGGAGAATGACTAATCTAAGGAAATCAAGAAAACAGAAAATGATCTAGACTAGATCCAGCCAGTAAGCAAAAGGCCCAGACAGAGTAAAAATAGAAGTAAAAAATCCAAGAAGAAATTTTTTTTTTTTCAAGGCTAAAAGTCCGAAAGCACGCACAACATAGGGAATAGAGTGGTTGGATGTTTTCTCACTAACTGCAAGGGACCAGCTAGGATATCTGGGATGCACGAATGACTCCTTGTGGGAGAATCTGGGGAAAAAATAAAAAATTCCCTAAAATCCCGTGCACAAGCCGAGAAAAAATCAAAATATACAGACAATAATAACTGAAAATCGTTGAAAAGAGTTGGAAAAATAGGAGAAAACTTAGCAAACCAAAGAAGAGAGAAATCAATAAAAATCGAAGGCAAAGCGAACACAAAGCAAGTAGGCTCTCGACAAAAGAACCAATTATGTTGCATCTAAATTTGCAAGGAGTTGTTGCTCTATGGTCTTGTGTCCAAATCAAATCACTAGACAGAGAAAGCAAGACCAATAGAACGATAAGAAAGCCCCAATCCCAAATGATCAATCATGCATCGAGAAGTCAGTTTTAAACTATAAGGAAATAAGAGCACACCTGGCCTCCTCATAGGTTGGGGAAGTGTTTTGAGTCTAATGCATATTCCTGCGCTCAACTCACAATCACAACCAAACAGAGACGACAAGTGACCTTCCTAGGAAGATCATTAGATCAAAAAGTAATAAAATCAACCATATCATGCTGAATACAAATTCATATAGGGAAGGAACATGTGTTCCATTAATCATGAAAAATGGATACAATGCTTATACCTTCGCCTCAAAACTTCCTCTCCACGATCCGACAGATTTTCCCCACTATGACAAGGAAACGAGCATGAAGAGAAACACTCAAGTAGAAAATACCTCACAAGCTCTCTCACTAGAATCAATATGGAAGCATATAATCAAGATCTCTAGCCTCGAAATTCGGTTCTCCAAAACTCTGTCTCTCCAACTTTGTCTAACTCAAACTAGTTTGACCTTCTCAAATGATCCAGTATAAATAGGTGTAAAAGAGGTCCCAAGAGGTTGTATGTGGATGCTCAGGATGACGAGAAGTCATGGAAACTTCTAACTGATAAGTCCTAGCCATCTTGAATAGGTGACAAATCGAACTGATCTCCTAAGGACTAAGGCACTCTAGAAGTCATCCCAAGCCATTGGCATAGAAAGCAGTGAAAAATACCCAAGACGCTCCCATAAAGAAGGTTTGGGAGCACCTAGGAGGCCCTAGACGCTCCCATAGGCCTCTATACATACGTCCAGGGGTCAAATCTAGAGTCACTCCAATAAAGAGGGGTTGGGAGTGAATCAAAGGCTCGAGACGCTCCCATAGGTCTCTATCCAATCGTCTGAGGGTAAAACTAAAGAAAAACTAGGTCCCAGCTTTGGAAAAAGTAGGTCACTGATCCAGGGGGTAAAATAGGTTGATACCATGCAGGATATGGACAATCATCTTGTTGACGACCTCTATTTGGCCATCAGTTTGGGGGTGGAAGTTCATGGACATAGTGAGCTTGGTATGTAACAATGACTAGAGGATTTCCTATAATGCACTTAGGAAACTATTGTCCTGATCTGAGATAATGGGCTATGGGATCCTAAAGTGTACCTACACTCATTCAAAGAAGAGTTTGGAAGTGGCTTCTTCTGTGATACTCTTCTTATAGGCCGCCAAAATGTCTATCTTGGAGAATCTATCGATGACCATGAAAACATAATCAGTACCATTCTTGGTAGAATAAAGGCCTGACATGTAATCCATGGAGATGGCAAGACCCATAAATTTGCGAAGCTCTGTTAGAATGGTTGGGGATGGATAATCCTCAATAAATTTTATCTTGGTTGAGTCCACATGCACACCCCTCTCATCAATGATGTACCCTAGATATTTAAACTGGGCCTTACGACAAGTGCACTTCTCCAAATTGGCATACAATTTGTGTTGTTGCAGGGTTTGGAGGACCTGTTGAATATAGTGGAGGTGCTCTTCCAAAATCTAGTTGAAGATCAAGATGTCGTCTAAACACATTACCATGAATGAGTTGGTGAATAGCAAAAAGATTTTTCCATTAGCCTCATCAAGGTTTCAGGGGCATTTGTCAACCCAAAAGGCATGACCAACCATTTGAAAAGGCTCTCCTTAGATTTGAAGGCAATCTTCCACACATCAGAGGGTTTGATTGGTACCTGGTGATAACTGGAATTAAAGTCAATCTTGCTAACATATATGGCCCCCTTGAGCTAATCAATAAGGTCATCAACTAGTGGGATTGGATACCTATTCCAGAAAATGATCTTATTCAATGCCTGATAGTCAATACAGAGTCTCTAGGTCCCGTCATTATTATATACCAACACGATTAGGCTCCCACATGGTGATGAACTTGGCAAGATGTGCCCTTTCTGCATCACCTTCAGAATCTTCCTCTTGATTTCATCATTCTCCAAAAAAGAGCGTCGATAGATCGGCCCATTGGGTAGCGACACGCCCGGGATCAGATTGATGGAGTGCTTGACCTGAAAGTGTAGGGGTACCCTTGTGGGTGAGGTGAAAATGTCCTTGTATTCCTCCATGAACTTTTCCATCAACTGTTGTCGTGTATAGGAACCCTATCTAGAGGCCGTGGATGTGGCCACAATATTATTCTTGCCTTGAGAGCGAATCATAAGGAAGACAAATTTTCTGGTCTAGGAAATGATCTTATTGCATTTCTTCACAAAGACCAAAGAGATTACGACAGGTGGTGCTAGCTCTGGTATCGTGTATAAGCTATTTCAAAAATAAATAATAACAGTACGAGGCCTAAACTCATACACAACATGACGCTTCCACAAGTATGGTTGGCCTAGTAATACATCATAAAATTCAAGAGGAACAACATGACACAGTACCTCATATGTTGTAGGGAAGGGGATATTGATGGCTGACACAAAGATCTCATTCTTGGTGAAGCCACCTGACATTGTAGGGATTATTGTGTGGTTTGGTCAGTAGGCCCAACCGCTTCATGACCTCTGTTGATATGAGGTTATTTTGTCTTATGTTTTCGACAATGAATTATAGCAGAGAACCCTTCACCCACATCTATGAGTTGAAGGTCCGCTCCCCCTCCTCTGGATGATCAGGATCAATATTTTGGACCTTGGTGGTGGCAAAAGTGGCACTAGGCTCCACATCAATAATATGATTCCCTTTTTCATTCCCCTTGTTGGGTTTTGACTTAGAGCCAGAACATGCATATGATTCAAAAGCTTTCATCTCAGCCACTAGTGACTCCTTGGCTCAACACTCACTTGTGTTGTGAGTGGGGCTCTTATGAAAGTCACACCATTTCCATGTGTCCTTCTTCTTCTTCTTCATGGTGTGGTTATTTTCTTGTGGCTTCGACGGTTTGTCCTAGGTCGCCACGCCTTATTTTTGTCCTTTGTTGTATGGTTTGGGGGCGCCTTACTTTGCTTTGGATTTGCAGATCCAAAGCCTTGCTTCTTCTATTTAAATATATCCTCAATCTTGACAACATATCGATAGGAGGTGCAAAGTGAGGAGATTTCCAAGAACTCCATCTTTTCATGAATGTACTTCTATAGACCACTGTAGTACTTGAGTACAAAATTCCCTTCAAAACCCTTGATACAAAAGTTCGTACAAAGGGTATTAAAAATATTTGTGAACTCTAGCACGTCTTCCTTCCTTCCCTGTCGCGGCATGGTCCACTTTATGTATTTATCTTCATGGCTCTCAATAGGGTAATATTGTTACTTGATTGCGTATCAGAAAGAATTCCAAGTGGGCGTGGTTGAAAACAATGAGGGTTCCCTCTCATCCTTCTCTTCACAGTGTGTTTCCCACTATTCCTTGACATGGAGGGTGACTTTGAGGAGTGAAAAAGTAATATTTTCCCAATTGGAAAAGTCATGAACTGAAAAATATCCTTCCAACATATTTAACCATCTATCTACGATGTCTGAATCTATCTGGCCTTCAAATATGGGAATGTCAAATTTGACTTGTATCTTAAAGGGAGTGGCACCTCAAGAGTGGTTGTTCGATGAAGATGCGTCACCTATGGGTAGCCACGAAAGGATCTTAGCAAAGTTATCCATCATCACGGTCCTTTGTCACTCGAGGGATTCCTCGAGAAATATTTTGAAAGGATATCCTGCACCCTCGTCTTTCTTTTCTTTGGTGTCAACCACTCAACAATGTCTGATGTGTCCAGTAATGGGGGAAAGTATGGCTACTTCCAGTCCACATTGAATACTCGGTGCAGGCCAAGGAATGATGGAATGCTGAGCTCGAAATCATTATCTCCTAAAACATTAGTGATGGTGTAAGTCCCATATCAGAGAGGGTGAAGCTTGTAGTAGGCCCCACCGATGCGCTCCTTCTGTAAATGTAACCAAACTTTGTGGCCCAATTGAAACTTGTGTGGCATCCGATACTAGTGATGGCGTTGTTTGCACTTAGCATTTTCTCTGTTTGATATGTCATGGACCTGTTGGAGGATGTGATAAATGTGCTCAATGAAGCTCTTAGCTCTGTCAACTTTGGACTAGACATGAGCCAAATCTACCTGAGTAGCTGCAAGTGGTATGGCAACATCAATGGGACATAATCGTTGGAATCCTAGTCCCACCTAAAAGGAGATGTGGCTAGTTAAGTTATGGAGAGCTCTTTTGTAGATGTGTTGGACATAGGGGAGGCTTTTATCCCATGTTCCTAGATGTTTTGAGTTGTACATGCACAAGATATGCATGATCATCCTGTTGATTACCTCTGTCTGACCATCGATTTGGGGGTGGAAGGCTGCAGACTTAGTGATATTGGTATCCAACAACAACCAGAGGCTTGAAAAAAATGCACTTAGGAACCTGCAGTCCTGATCTGAGATAATGGACTGTGGGATCCCAAAGCGTACCCACACTTTTTCAAAGAATAGTTTGGTAGTGGCTTCTGTTGTGATACTCTTTTTGCAGGCCACCAGAATGACCATCTTGGAGAATTTGTTGGCGACCACTAAAAAAAAGTCATTGCCATTCTTGGTAGAAGGAAGGTTTGACATGTAATCCATGGAGATGTATTGCCAGGGCTGGCTAAGAGTAGGTAGAGGAGTATACAAGCCTTTATTCTTGATTGTGTGTTTGGAAAAGGAGAAGGAAGTGCAAGATCTAATGTACTTCCCAACATATTGTCAAAGGTTTTTCCAATAAAAATACTTCTGTAGCACTACCACTATCATTTTTATCCAAAAATGTCCAGCGACTCAACTGTAGTGTGCCTCCCCAATAATATTGCACACTTGCTTGAAGGAACACAAAGATGTCCCAAGCGGCATAAAAACATGTCCTAGAGGTGAAAGTCTAGCACTTGTTTTCCTTCCAAAATCATCTGATATGTGGTGCCGAATTTTGGATTAGTCTTGTAAAGATATGGCCATTCCGAAGTCTCGTGTCCACAAGAGTCGAGCAGAGTGGTCAACGCCATGATTGACAATCAGCGGAGGCAGTGTGTAACATTATTGGTGCTTCCCTTCTTGAACTTAATGTTTAAATGGAACCATTGTAGATATGTTGACCATTTCTGATGGTGATCGTTCAACATCTTTCCTTGTGTTTGTATGAATTGCAGGGGTCAGTGGTCTATGTGGATGACCATTTCCTTCCCCAAAATGTAATGATTCCATTGTCGACAAGCCTACACAATGGAATACATATCTTTTTCATACGTGGGATATAAATTCCAGACTCTGTATGAAAGTGTCTCACAGTGATATGCCACTGGATGCCCTTGTTGAGTAATAACTGCACCAATAGCATAGTCACAGGTATATGTCTCAATCTCAAACGATTGTTGCAAGTCTGGTAATGTGAGCACTGGTGCAGAGTAGAGGCGATACTTCAACTCAAAAAATGCCTTCTATTGGGATTTAGACCAAAAGAAATTTTCTTTCACTCCACACCTGGTGACTTGACTGAAAGGGCAAGCGATATGAGAGAACCCCAACATGAACCTACGGTAGAAATTGGCAAGACCTAGAAATCTACAGATCTCTGTTCTAGTGGTTGGGGCTGGTCAACCTAGAATAACTTGTATCTTGGCTAGGTCCACATGCACACCTGTCTCATCAATGATGTACCATAGATATTGAACCTAGGTCATACCAAAAGTGCATTTCTCCAAATTGGCACACAATTTGTGTTGTCAAAGGGTTTGGAGGACCTGTCGAATGTGGTGGAGGAACTCTTCCCACTTCTGGCTGAAGATCAAGATGTCATATAAATAAACTACCACAAATGAGTTGATGAAGGGCTACAAGATGTTGTCCATTAGCCTCATGAAGGTTTCGGCGGCATTCGTCAACCCAAAAGTCATGGGTAGCCATTCGAAAATTCCCTGCTTGGATTTGAAGGAAGTTTTCCACACATTGGAGGGTTTGATTGGTACCTAGTGATAACCAGACTTCAAGTCAATCTTGCTTAAATATTTCATCCCCTTGAGTTGGTCCAGAAGGTCATTAATTCATGCGATTGGATACCTGTTACAGGGAAAAGTGTCTATCTAGAACTGCTCTATCCCACTAAGGTGTCACAGCTGCCTTAGAAACAAACAGAGAAAAGCTACTTTCGTTTTTCCTTTATGAATTATAGATAGAGAGGAACAGAAAGACCAACCTCTGTCTTGCGCTAATCTCCTGATTTGATTCCTCTCTTCTTTGATAGTCTTTAGCTACCTGCTCCCTTGCACTCCCAGCTTCACAAAGTACCTGTAAGATCACAGTACCATAGCACTATACAAAGATATGGATCTATAATCATAAACAATCTAGGATCAGATGTAAATTGACCATAAAAATGTAGCAAGCATCAATGACACAAGAGCATGGAGGAAAAACTTGAATAGCTTTTATTGATAAACAAGAAAGAGCCAAGAGGAGTTACAACCAGTTGTTTTGACCCAACATCAACCTCCCAGCAAAGAATCCCCTCTTCACCTCAAACAAAGCTTAGATCACCCAACAATCTGATGTTTGTCTCAAGAAACCAACAACAATTCCTTACAATATGCAAAATTCCAGCCTCTGGATCTCTGGGATGAGGGATCCATATTTAGATATCTGTAATGGAGATGAGTTAGCTCATGATTTGATTAGTGTCTTCCCTCTGATAGTTCTTGCTTCCACTTGGAGATTGATGATCTCTTACTCATCCTTGGTCGAATTTAGAGAGGCAAGTGTCACAGGAGAAGATTCTGGAAGCTTCCATTGCCTCTCCACCTCGCGGAATGACATTGCCATTTGTCATTTCTCGCCCATCACACCCCATAGAAGGGCGTTTTGAAATGCAACGAACCCACACAGTGTATTTATGTGAGATGCAACGCACTTGGCCAGTGGAGCAGCTGAAATGATCCTGTTTTGACCAATTCTGAGCAGTTTTTCATGGAGAACTTCTGGGAGAAGCTGTAATCTGTTGACCTTGTTCCTTTAGGGGTTAGAACAACACTTTTAGGGACTTAGGAGCCCTTGGTTTATGGACATTTCATGCTTGGGGTTGTAGTGCCCAAAAATGTCTATAACAGTTGCCCCCTAAAGCATGAGGTTGTTAATCTTTTGATGTTGGGTGAAATGCTTTATTATGAGGATCCGAAGTTCTTTCAAGCTGGGAGGACACCTATAATAAGATACAATACAATACATTATCTTCATAATATTTTCATGATCTAGCTGAGGCCGGCATTCCCATGCTCAACTCTACAAATTCATTTTCATGTACATAGGACAGACAATCGTCTGAGTGTAGACGGATGATTCTAATAGAGCCATCATCCTTTTGATTGGATGATTATCTATGCAGCAATGATGTACATTTGATGTCTTTATTTCCCTTAATATATATTGCAGCCCGGATGGATGAAACTAGATCTGGGGTCTTCAATCTCGTTCGATCTTCACTCGAAGTACAAGTCGATCCATGTGAAAGCTGTTCTGGAGTCGAACATGGAAGGACATCGCCTGATTACCAGCCAATGATGTAAGCTGTTAACAGGCGCGAGAGGGATCACCGATAATGATAATGACCCTCAAGGTACTGCAGTACAATTCACGTGGTGTGAATAAAGGACTTGGCGTCGAACACCACGCAAAATCTTTCGGTCGAAGGCCATTGATGTAAACCTTTCGCCGGAAGTGAGAAACTTGCCATTGATGCATGCAAGCTTCAAAGTACTGAATGGGGTGTTCCTAGATCAACTTCTTGGATAATGAGCTGATGTCGACAAGAAGCAATCCGTCACAGGAGGGCCTTATTGAATCCACATCAATGACACGGAACGGAGCAAATGATTTTAATGGAGGTGAAAATGATATGGTGATATAAGGTTCAGGGTGGTGGTCATGAAAGAATGGAGTATAAATGTATGGTAGTGGGTGAGACACAGGTGAATTCTCTGAATGATTTCTCTTGAACATATCGGCGACACTGATGTGATGGATTGGTAGCATTAACCCCAAATGTGGATGGTATGATGGGACCATTGTGATGTGACCGGTGAATGAAACAACCCAACCCGACTCGGACGCGGAGTGGAAGTGTCATGTTCAAGAGCGACTTGCTACCAACAAAGCTTCTTCAAGTTTTCTTCCCAATTTTTCCCAGTCATTGCTGACCAGTACCTCTTTATTTTTGTCAAGTTTGAGGAGGATAACATATGCTTGTTCTATAATTTGCCCTTCGGGCAAACCCATCGCTATGTTTTAACGAGCCTAGCGATAGTGAAACTCGTTCTCGTCTATAGACAAGTTTGTCGCTATTAAACTTTTAACGAGTTTAACAACAAAGATAACTTGGTCCTTTTCAATTTTAGAGAGTCTGAAAAGGAACGTAAAGGTAACTCCAAAATTCATTTTTCGTCATCTAATCCCTTAAGTTCGAAAAAGTATAAAACAATATAGAAGGGATGAATTTTCGATACTTTTAACGAGCCGAACAAAACAAGCGCTCGATCTTTTTGTGTAATAATCTCTCAGGTCCAAAAAGATTAAAATTTAGAGGAGAGATAACACTTCCGGTCCCTTTAACGAGCTGGAGAGGCCAATCGCTCGACAATCTTTTCATATTTTACGAGTCAGTTGAAAAGAGCTTAAAGGAGACTCGTCTTTTGAGGAACGAGTGATAAAATGGGTAGCAACTGATTCCAGGTAAGGTTTGGAATTTTCCAATCACGGCAGTGTTACAAGGATGGCTAGTGAGATCACTTTTCGTAGCTGTTCCTCAAAATGGGTAAACAATCAAATCGAGGTGAATGATCGACCAATGCAAAAGTGGAGGTGATGGTGCAAACATGACCAAGGCTTTAATGGCTGAAGTGCTACATTCACGATGGTTATTTACCGGGGAATAGTTCATTTTTTAATGAGCTTAAACGCGGGGGGAAACATTTGCTCATGTCTTATGTTTATTTTTTAACGAGCTTGAAATATGTGCTAAAACTGCTCGATTAATCCAGTCGTGTGATAAGAATGTCTCATATAAAACGACAACTTTTAGATTTTTGCCCCACATCCTTTCTTTATGCAAGTTAGGAAACGACCAATCCAAAAAACAGATAAATGATCACTCTTTACTTGCATTCCAAAAGGTTTGCATGCCCCCAGGTATAAAACAGAGTTTCAAGGTTACCCCTTCTTTCTTTCGTTAAAACATTTGTTTTACCGAGAGAGGCCTACCTCTTACAGGCTACCTAAAGATTGTTCTATTCACAGCGTAAACAAAACACTTCTTCGGCGATGTCTACCGAAATAGAAAAAGGTGAGTGAAGGAGGCTACTCCACTCACGTAACTTTGACAAGAGAATCTTGTTCTAGAATAATCCCCTCTTCCAATCACGGAAAGGAGTACAGACTAGTCATATTCTCTCGCGGAAACCTACCCTATACCCGAAGTTTTCCTGCCGAAGCAGAACAGGGTGCATGCTCCCTGGGTTTCAGTCATGTCCCCCGAATCACTCGTGCTCATCGGGTGGGCAGACTAGGGATTGAGACATTTCTTGCGTGAAAAGACCATTTAGGGATGGTATATGACTATTTGCTATGTGTGAACCGGGGAATGAAAGCTGGTCTACGAGCTTGACCACTCTTCCTTCGTGCGGAAAACACATTACTCTAAAGAGTGAGGAGACAATTGCTCCCATGCAATAAATATAGTCTCGTCCAAGGAGTAGATTGTAATCCAGGGGTCCTTGAACTACCATAAAGTTCAAGTGAACGGTTTTCCCTCTCAATGTTATGGGCACATTGGGAAGGATCCCTAATGGTCGACTGGTTCCTTTATCAAAGCTTGTTAGATTTCTCATCTCAAGCAAAAGCGATGGCGAACCAAGCGCTTTCCAAGCAGTTAAGGAAAGGATACTCACAGAAGCCCCTTCATCTATGATGGTACCGGCCATAACCATTCTATATATTTGAACAATGATTCGGAATGGTATACTAGCTGGTAAACGGGGTCTGCCTAGTTGATTCCAGTCGAAGGAGACAACTAGGTTGCTTGGAGGTGGGACCAAATAGATGGCCGGGTACGACTCTGACAAACTTCCTTCCTGCGGTAAAAGAACGGGTAAATTGCCCCCATGTTCGTTGGAGTCTGTGCTTATGAAAATAATTTGGACAGTGTCATCCTTGTTCCTTTTGGTGACTGTATCATCTGAAGATGGAACCTCTGAAGGCAAGACCGGGTCAACTGTCGCCTCGACCTTTTGACTTTCGTCTGGTATGGGTTCAGATGGTTTGTCTTCAATGATAGATGCTTCAGCCGACCACTTGAGCAGGCCAGCTGGATTTTCAACTAGTGACGGACTCGGCAAGAGTTTTTTATATCCAGGAGGAAGTCGTAACGGTGAAACCGGGCGATTGTCCAAAAATCTTTTAGCCTCGTCTAAGAAGGGACAACGGTGGATGGCATGATCACCTTCGCACAGTTTACAAGGAAATCTATATTTTCCTTTTTGTCCTGGGGCTTCACTTTCACTAGTTGACGGTGTGTTTTCAACATGATCATCAGAGGTTGACGACACCGAGTTGTGCAAACGAGGAGACCAGTCCCTTAAGATCCGAGGGATACAAGGACAATCTCTATGATAGTGGTCTCCTTTGCAAATGACACATGGCGATTTAGGCCTGGTCGGTGCAGTGTGTGGACTTTCGCTAGACGACACTCGTTTGCCCCCATTTGCTTTTGTCTCCTTCTTCTTCTTCTCTTCCTTCTTCTCCTTAGGTACTTGAATTTTGGCTTTACCAGCCCCATCAAGCGAAGAGGAAGGACGAGAGGAAGAATTAGAGGAAGTAGAAGGTTGGTGGGTAACTCTGGACTCGTTTAGATGCTGATTCGATTGTTTAGGAATTGTGGTGTTCTGAATGACAGAGGTTGAGAAGAGCCATACAGGCAAGCCGATTGTCAGTCCTGGAAGCGACAATGTGGCCATATGGGGTGCACCAACATCTCCCCAAGAGGATAAAGGACTAGGATTTCCTCCAAGGGGAATTCCTTGGTTGGTGGATTCCATTTTCTCAACCCAAGATCAACGTAGGAAAGGGGTAATGGATATTCCGTTTAAAATAAATTTTAGACGCTTTGACACAACTTGTTTTTTCAATTTTTAAGAGTCGAGAAAAAACAAAAGATGACTCTAGTCTCCTTCGATTTTTAATGAGCCTGAAGTGACAAGTGCTCAGATGGACCTTTTCTGTTAAGGAGTCTGAAAAGGAACAAAAGGGACTGCTCTGGAAATCTAGGTAGAGGGATTACCAAACCAATCGCAAAACTGCAGAATACTTTTTACGGTACGGCAGTCAATCTTCCCGAATGTTGTGTTCAGTGCATTGCGATCGATAGGGCGGCAGACATGGCTTCCTATGGATAAAGGATTAAGCCTATTGGGGTCTCCCAAAATATACTCGACGGTACGTGGGAGCACAAGTCCGTACTGGCACTTATCGTCTCAAAGTGGAGGAATCACCCAACCATCAGTGAGAACAACAGTTACCAGGCTTTACGACACCGGAATACGTTTCTAGCCTAGACTTCTAAATGTTGTGCATTAAGTTCCAAAGCGTTGTTAGATTCATTGAATTTATTTTAAGTTGATCTTGTTTATGAAGTTTGCCTTTCAGGTTCACCGCGAGATGTAGATGTAATTCCTAAAATGCAATCTAAGATGATAAACAAACTTTTTATCCTCTTTGTGCAATGAAAATCCTAGCTACTAAGGAAAAGAAAGACAGAATCCTTTCACAAAGAGCAAAGAGCACACTCTAAATGCACTTCCCTAAATCAAGCCAATCAGACTGTCTATATGCAAATGCACATGCATGTATTTGTTTTCGACTTTATTAGTATATGAATGCTAAAAAGAAAGTTGATACACAAATCTGAATTTCTTTTCAAGCGACAAATATCAACAAGTTTCTTTTCGAAATCAAAAATGGAGACGATCACAACACCTTACGATTTTGAAATGAATACTTGTTCTTGACACTAGAAAATTACAAATTCAAACCAAAAACAATAGTAACAAGATAATCGACCTTCAACAGCAATCAAACTCTTTCCTTTGATCGAAATCGACACTTGCGACAATTTCAAATCAAAGGACGACGGTACGATTATGCTACTTTTGCAAAGGAGAACTGAAAATGACTCAACAAACACAAAAAAAAACATCTACAGTTCTTTTGTACAAAGGAGGCAGAATAACAGCAAGGAAAAGGGGTTTCAAACAGACATATACTGATCACAGGCAGCAAAATTCAGGAATAGAACTGGAAAGAATGAATCACAGAAACCAAAACTGCACAGAGCCTAGTCTGATTAGCGCACCTGTAACACAGAGAATTTGAAATGCAGCGCACCTTGTCCACTCGGGAAGTGCACTGAAGTTCAGATTCTCTGAACAGTACCTGCGCTGGGCCAGAAACAAGACTCTGTTTGGGTTCCGGGTCACAGTTTGCAGTTCAGTTCTTGGGTTTTGGCCGAGCAAAAAGAAATCAGTAATGCAACAATCAGGGGTAGATCTAAGGAGGATCTAAGAGCTATCACAAGGGCAATCAAATAGTTTGTGAACCAGTTGTTTAAATCATAAACAGATCCAGTAGATGGATTGAAGTAGCATTTATCTACTTTGCATTTGTTATGGCAAATGCAGTTCGAATGCTACTTGTAAGTTTATGAAACAAACAACAAAGAATGATAAACAAACAAACTAATTCTTCCCCAGCGGAGTTGCCATTTTGTTATAGGGAAAAGTGTCTATATAGAACTACTCTATCCCACTAAGGTGTGACAGCTGCCTTAGAAACAAACAGAGAAAAGCTACTTTCGTTTTTCCTTATGAATTATAGATAGAAAGGAATAGGAAGACCAACCTCTGTCTTGCGCTAATCTCCTGATTTGATTCCTCTCTTCTTTGATATTCTTTAGCTACCTGCTCCCTTGCACGCCCAGCTTCACAAAGTACCTGTAAGATCACAGTAGCATAGCACTATACAAAGACATGGATCTATAATCATAAACAATCTAGGATCAGATGTAAATTGACCATACAAATGTAGAAAGAATCAATGACACAAGAGCATGGAGGAAAAAATTGAATAGCTTTTATTGATAAACAAGAAAGAGCCAAGAGGAGTTACAACCAGTTGTTCTGACCAACCATCAACCTCCCAGCAAAGAAGCCCCTCTTCACCTCAAACAAAGCTTAGATCACCCAACAATCTGATGTTTGTCTCAAGAAACCAACAACAATTCCTTACAAATTGCAAAATTCCAACCTCTGGATCTCTGGGATGAGGGATCCATATGTAGATATCTATAATGGAGATGAGTCAGCTCATGATTTGATTAGTGTCTTCCCTCTGATAGTTCTTGCTTCCACTTGGAGATTGATGATCTCTTACTCATCCTTGGTCGAATTTAGAGAGGCAAGTGTCACATGAGAAGATTCTGGAAGCTTCCATTGCCTCTCCACCTCGCGGAATGACACTGCCATTTGTCATTTCTCACCCATTGCACCCCATAGAAGGGATTTTTGAAATGCAACGCACCCACACAGTGTATTTAGATGAGATGCAACGCACTTGGCCAGTGGAGCAGCTGAAATGATCCTGTTTTGACCAATTCTGAGTAGTTTTTCGTGGAGAACTTTTGGGAGAAGCTATAATCTATTGACCTTGTTCCTTTAGGGGTTAGAACAAAACTTTTAGGGACTTAGGAGCCCTTGGTTTATGGACATTTCATGCTTGGGGTTGTAGTGCCCAAAAATGTCTATAACAATACCTATTCCAACAATGATCTTATTAAGTGCCTGATAGTCAATACATAGTCTCCAAGTCCCATCCTTCTCCTATACCAAAACGATCGGGCTCCCACAAGGTAATGAACTTGGCCTGATGTTCCCTTTCTGTAACAACTCCTGAATCTACCTCTTGGTTTCATTGTTCTCTAGAATAAAGCATCGATATATCAGCTTGTTGGGAAACGACACACCCAGGTTCAGATCGATGGAGTGCTTGACCTGACAATGTAGGGGTACCCCTGTGGGGGAGGTGAATATGTCCCTCTATTCCTCCACATCCTTGTCCATCTGCTTCTACCGTGCAAAGTGTTATCCTCCACAATATCGCAAGGCTGAGAAAGGAGATTGAAGGAGGTAACCTCATACCACTTAAGATTCAGAAGCTAGCCCTGCTAAACCAGAGAGGGCTCTCTCTATAAATCTCACAGAAAAAATATGACTGGAGTGGGAAAAAGATATTATGCTAGGTATGTTCAGCTCTATGGTTTTTAAAATTAGGGTTTTTTTGGATCAAGAGTGAAATCCAGGGAACTAGGTCAAAAGATTAAAGGTTTCAATTGCAAAGATATAAAGGAGAAGGGTAGGTATGCCTTTATGATACTTTGGGGTTATGTCAATGTAGTGTAGGGTGGAAAAGAAAATATCAAAATGAGCATGGTAAGCATGAATTCATTTATCAGAAGATAGGTGACATAAACATGAAATTCCTAACAAAACAAAGCTTAAACTTAAGAATTCTATTTAAAACCTCAGGAAAATCACTGAAAAGAATAGACATGGAAAGAATATGAAATTATCATTCATATAAAACTATAACAGAGAGAAAACATTATCACAAACTCACAACACAAGAATTTCTGAATAATAGCTGCAACTGACCTTTGATTTCCTCTAAAAAAGATAATTGAATACAAGCTCCAAGAGTTCTACTCACTAATGTCCAACCCTGAATTTGATTGAAAACTAGATACAAATATACCAAATAACCATTTCCCCTCTCTCAGGGTCTATTCCTTCAGTTTAGGAACCGGTCACATGAATTTCTCAACAAACCCTAATGTCTAGGGAGGTTAAAACAAATCCTCCTTTTAAACTTTGACTAAACTGTTCCTCATAAATGAGGCCTAAAATTACATGAAAATTGCTCTAACAAGATTATTTACTTCCTATTACATCATTTCAACTCATAAAAGAAGAATTATATCATAAAAAGTCGAACTGGAGTGAGCAAATTGAGAAAAGTGAGTTCTAGACAAAAACGTAGTGAATTGCTTGAAAACGCAGCATGCCTGGAGAAAATGTAGCGTGCAGCTTGAAAGACACTTTTGGAGGGGTTTTTCTGCTCCAAATTTACCTCATGATAGCTCATTGGAAATATCTGTGTCTATTACCCAATAGATTCCTCAAGCACTGAAAAAGACTGATTCTAGGCCTCCAAAAATTAATTTTCCCATAGCTACTCCAAAAACGTAGCGTGCTACCCAAAAAGAGGGCATAAAGGTGTTTTTAGGCATTTTTTTGATTTTTTTCAACTGCCAGATCATGTTGTTGTGGAAGTTTGGTTTGCTAGGATTGATGTAGAGGTCAAAAGGAATCCATAACACTAAGCCATTTATCAAGTAGAGCTCCCCAACAAAAATGTAGCGTGGGCCACACTACCTTTTCTAGCCAAACCCTGCTAAAAATTGGAAAAATGCCCAAAAATTCAAAAAATTACCAAAATTGCTCAAAATTTGCTCCATCGACCCTCTAAAAGATAATCAAACTATCAAGGATGCATCAAAAATAAATGCCAAGTTATCCTTCTTCTTGAGCTTCTTTAGTATTTTCTTGAGTTTTTCCTTCATGCTCTTAACCCTAATTTGACAAATATTGTTCCAGGTGTAGTAATGCCTAGCCATGTGCCTTTGCAAGTTGGTGGCCCTATTGGCCATTTCAAGGAGTTTCTCCAAGTGAAAAGTAACTTTATCCAGAAAATACTCCCTATTTGTCTCAAAATTTTGTTCAATGTATTTGTTAATGTCTTGCTGCTCCAAAGGTGTAGATGGCTCACTCATTTGGTCTCCTTTCCTCTTCATGCCCTTAGTTCTAGGCCTCTTTAGCTTCACTTGAACTTCAATGTCCTCCGTTTTCTCTAAACCAATGACTTTCATACCTTTTTCTGGCTCATCCTCTACACCCATTCTAGGTTTTGACATTAGCATTTGATTCTCTTTGAGTTGCCTATTTTCCTACTGCAAAAATGCAATCATGTAGTTGGATTTAGCCAAATCATCTTTCAAACCTATAATCTCAACCTCTTTCTCCATGACAAGCTGCTTCAATGATTTTCCCTATTTTTCATGAATATGCTCATGGAATGATGTCTCATGGTGATGTGGAGATGCTTCCTTGTCAATTAAAGTAGGCTTGGCCCTTTCCTCTTCTCTAGGAGAAAACACAAGCCTCTTCCCTTTGATGTAGGTCTGAGTGATTTATGCATTAGGCATCTTCTTCACTGAAACTCTACTAGATGAGTGAACCTCCCTTGGTTTGGATGATGCTAGTGGCGTACTGTGTCTAGTCGGCTGACTAGTAGAAGGCATAAATATTGTGGACTACATGAAGGTTTCCCAAGAGATGTTCCTCTGTTCAAGCTGGTGTAGGACAATGATTTTAATTAAAGCATGGTGGTAGAGACTAGCTTGGTGATCACCCTTTCTGTTTTGCACTTTCTTTTCCATCTTAACTAAATTTTTGTAAAGGTAGTGAGGTAGGTTGAGAGGCTTTACACCGGTGAAGTGCATCAACAATCTGATACGATACTTATACATTGCTCAAACCTTGCCCTTACATGTAAAATATTTCATGATGAACTTCATTAATGGAGAAAACTTTTCAAGCAACAATCCAAAAGGAAAAACACTCTTGGGAACCTCTTTGTAGTGAATTTTGATGAAAGCCTTGTAATTTGAAGAGTCCAAATATGATTTTTTGAACCACTTTTCCCCATTGTTTGGTATCCATGTGGAAACAACTATTGTCTTTGATGAAATGATGAAGTCCAACCCGACAATATTGACCTTATCTCCTCTAATTTTTGTGGAAAACATGATGGTTAGTTTAGAATGATAAACCACTTGTTGGATTTTCTCACAAAACCCTAGGCAACCAACATTCTCGAAATATTGCTTAGCAAATGATGAGGAGACCAACTCCTGAGTGTTAAGGGGTTAAAACCATGACACCTGTCCTCCCTTGCTGTAGGTTTTCTTTTTAGTTTCCACGTTCAAATTTTGCACAACAAACTAGGTTATGAGAAATGAGGCCTAAGGGCATTAGGAAACACTTTGTAGAGCATACATGACTATGAATAGATAAGATTCAACTGTTGGGAAGATAAAATAGATTATTCCTCGGTAATAACTTGAAACATGGAAACATCTTTGGAAATCTGGGGTTGGAGAGAACGAATGAACCATTTACTTAATATTTCATCAGGTAACTTGGTTCTCATTAACCTCTTGTCATGACGTCATTCATGAATGTGATAAAAAATTAACGTGGTATCATCTTGTTTGAAGTTGGACAATAGGTTAGAGTCAACATCATACCGAGTAGGAAAATGGAAGTGTGTCAATAAGGTTTGAGCTAGGGAGGCAAAGTCACAGTAGGATGTAGTATCTAAATCGATATACCACTTTGCAGCATCACCATTTAACATATGTTGGAATAAGATACGTTTAATAGAATCATCCACCAAATAATTTTATGAGCACCATAAGTGATAGGTGTTAATGTGAGCAGATGGATTCTCCCTAGCCATTCCTTCAAACTTGGGAATATTCGACAGAAATTTAGTGGGCATGGGTGGCAACCAGGGACCATGACGGATGGGGTCATTAGTCAATTTCGCCAATTTCGGTAAATCAAGAGAGGACAAGAATGTATTATGGAGTTGAATAAATGGATCATAGGTAGTAGAAACCCTTGACCAACCTTGTGGGCCCCCCATGTAAGGAGTATAATGATGCATTTTTTGGTTAAAGAAAGGGTTCACTCGGACATAAGACTATTGTGGGCCATAATGACTAGTAAATGAAGGTTTCCCTTGGGGGTATGTACCTCCAGAGAGAAAATGACCCCCAAGAGCATGGTTGCTTATGGGGTTGTACCCAGGAGTAAAAGAAGGACCACTCTGCGCAGTAGGACCGACATAAGGAGGATAACCCATGTGAGAGACGACACTGGCAGTGGGGTTGCCCCCAGGTAAACTAGCCCCTCTAGGAAAAGTACTGGTAGGTGGTGCCCCTCCAAAGAGTAAATTGTACCAAGCTTGTGACATAATAGAAGTAATGTTACCCCTAGGATGATCATGAAAAACTGATGATCCCCGCACATATTTCCATAAGTAACTATGCCTAAATGAGGAACAGGAACCGTTGGTTGAGCAAAGTTAGGTGAAAAGACTCTTGATCCTACCAGTTGACTAAGATGAGGCACCATGGTTGGCATAGGAGATGGTGTGGGCATGGAAACATTTAAGAAATTTGCAGGAGCTATAGATGAGACTGGTGGAATGCCCAAGAAGAAGTGAGAGGTGTGGACAAAGGAGTAGGTATAGCCATGCTAAGAGGCGGTAATGATGATGTGGTAGCAAATACTACCAATGCAGAAGGTAAGGAGGCCTTAGACTAGACAATAGGATAGATAACTGACAAAGGTATGAAATTATAGGCAAGTGTATAACCGTCAAGGCTTAACCGCAACAACATAGCTCCTAATGGATTAGTCAAGGGTGAATTGACATGAGGAGCAGAATCATTTGCCAAAGTTTCAATAGAGATCAGATCTCTATCAGAAGGACTAGGTATAGACTGAACGACTATGTGTTGGTCTAATTCTTGAGCACCGACAGACACTCTCCGTGAAGGAGTAATAATTCCACCTCATTTAGGAAGAAAACCGTGAAGATGACATGACTGTCGACGAACACATTCAGCCAGGGTGAGAAATTATAAATTAAACATGATTATCTTGGTGTAAACACCCTAGGGCCAAAAATATTGTCTCAAACCAAACAAAACACAATAGAAATGTCCTAGAATATAGCGCACACAAACCATAATATAAAGAAGTTGGTGGTGGAATAGTTATACTAGTGATTTGCTTCCCAGCCCTTTTAGCTACGAACTTGGCACAAGTGCCCTCACAAGATGTGGAAAACCCCTAGAGAGGACTGAGAAAGTATGACTAATATCTCTCTCAGGTACAAAGAAGATGACCCTGACCCTACATCTATGTATGAGCCCTAAGAAGATATGCCACTATGGTCACCATTGACAATAACACGACCTGGGGAGATAGTCATAGGACAAATCCACACACAAGGGCAAGACACTTGAACCCCAAAAAGGATCCAAGATCGAAACCCCCTTGAGAGTTACCTCCCAAGTGGTCCCAAAGTGCTATAGTAAATGGTAATCACATCATTTGTATGCGTGCAAATTCTGCTATATCGCGCCACTCAAAACTAAGTGAAATGGGTCATGTCACCTTGCCTAGCCCAAGTGTGACTTCGTGCTTTACCCTTTTGTGAGGAGGGCTTCCCAAACTACACTACTGCAAATGGATTTAAATCCCTACTGCAAGTTGCTAAGTTGATTTTATAGTCTTGGAGCAGTTAAATCACACCCCTATCTCCAAGACCCTAGCCTAAGCTAGTGTTATTATACTACAAATAAAAAAATAAAATACAAATCTAGTTAATTTTAATATCGTGTTGATTTTAAGTGGTTGTTATTTACACAAGTGGGATGCTATGTGAAACTGAGATGGTGTGAATGAATCTTTGTTAGTCACCCTAATCCAGTTATGTGCAATTTTATTTTTTGCTTCAATCAATGCTAAGTATGGGAGGGTAAGAGTTTTCATAACATACTAATGCCTATTATGATGCAACTCTCACTAAATATTATTAAATGCAAAGTATCCCAAATTTTGTGAATTAATGACCCAAAAACAAGCCAAAAGGAAAATCAAAGTAAATGAGAAAAGACCAAAGAAAATTTCCCAAGCAAGAACGTAAAGCACTCCAAAAGCATCACAGCTAGGAAAACAAAGCCCATAAAAAAACATACTCAAAGCTATCAAACTGAAAACCAAAAGTGAAAGAAGGAAGGCAATGTCAACAAATTAGGGCTGTAGAAAAATGGCTTAACTAAGGCAAAAGTTCTACAAAGGTCAAAACCATAGCCAAGAGGCAGGAAGGCCTAAACAAGATCAAATGAGGGTGATACAAAGCAATGAAAACACACTCAAAATAACTTTTCTAGATGACAATTGCACAACTAATCACAACACCACCAATTGTGACGAAAATGACCAAAAGAGGAAAGGGATCACCCAACAAGAAGAGACAAAAGTGAGAAAAAGCCACACAAGTTTGAAAGTAAAATGTAGATTAGGTCTAAATAGTCACTGAAAATAGCCAATCAGATCTGAAAATGAGATCTAGAGGCAAAAATCAAACTCAACTCAAAGCATCCAACAAAACTTCAAGATCACATTGAAAGATAAAGGGTAATGGAAGACGTTGGATAAAATGATCAAAATGGATCAAATCAAGCACAAACAACGACTGATCAATAACAACAAACTATAGATCAAACAAACCTCTGATAGATTAGCGAAAGAAAAGAAGATCAATGTCCAATCAAAGACAAAATTTCCTCTCAATGGAGAATGACTAATCTAAGGAAATCAAGCAAACGGAAAATGATCTAGACTAGATCCTGCTAGTAAGCAGAAGGCCCAGACAAAGTAAAAATAGAAGTAAAAACTTCAAGAAGAAAAATTTGTTTTTTCAAGGCTAAAAGTTTGAAAGCACGCACAACATAGGGAATAGAGCGGTTGGATGCTTTCTCACTAGCTGCAAGGGATCCACTGGGATATCTGGGACACATGAATGTCTCCTTGTGGGAGAATCTGGGGAAAAAATAAAAAAATTCCCTAAAATCCCGTGCACAAGCCGAGAAAAAATCAAAATATGCAGACAATAATAACTGAAAATAGCTAAAAAGAGTAAAAAAAATAGGAGAAAACTTACCAAACCAAAGAAGAGAGAAATCAATAAAAATCGAAGGCAAAGTGGACACAAAGCAAGTAGGCTCTCAATGAAAGACCCAATTATGTTGCATCTAAATTTGCAAGGAGTTGTTTCTCTGTGATATTGTGTCCAAATCAAATCACCAAACAGAGAAAGCAAGACCAATAGAACGATAAGAAAGCCCCAATCCCAAATGATCAATCATGTATCAAGAAGTCGGTTTTAAACTATAAGGAAATAAGAGCACACCTGGCCTCCTCATAGGTTGGGGAAGGGTTTTGATTCTAATGCATATTCCCGCGGTCAACTCACAATCACAACCAAACAGAGACGACAAGTGACCTTCCTAGGAAGATCATTAGATCAAAAAGTAATAAAATCAACCATATATCATGCTGAATACAAATTCATATGGGGAAGGAACATGTGTTCCATTTATCATGAAAAATGGATACAGTGCTTATACCTTCACCTCAAAACATACTCTCCATGATCCAACAGATTTTCCCCACTATGACAAGGAAATGAGCATGAAGAGAAACACTCAATTATAAAATACCTCACAAGCTCTCTCACTAGAATCAATATGGAAGCATATAATCAAGATCTCTAGCCTCGAAATTCGGTTCTTCAAAACTTTGTCTCTCCAACTTTGTCTGACTCAAACTAGTTTGACCCTCTCAAATGCTCCAGTATAAATAGGCATAGGAGAGGTCCCAAGAGGTTGTATGTGGATGCTCAGGATGATGATAAGTCATGGAAACTTTTAGCTGATAAGTCCTAGCCATCTCTAATAGGTGACAAATCGAACTGATCTCCTAAGGACTAAGGCACTCTAGAAGTCATCACAAGTCGTTGGCATGGAAATTAGTGAAAAATACCCTAGATGCTCCCATAAAGAAGGTTTGGGAGTCCTTAGGAGGCCCTAGACGCTCCCATAGGCCTCTATACATACTTCCAGGGGTCAAATCTAGGGTCACTCTGATAAAGAGGGGCTGGGAGCGAATCAGAGGCTCAAGACACTCCCATAGGCCTCTATCCAAGCGTCTGGGGGTAAAACTAGAGAAAAACTATGTCCCAGCTTTGGAAAAAGTAAAAAAAAACGATGAGGACTAAGGGTCACTAATCCAGGGGGGTAAAATAGGCTGATACCATGCAGGATATGGACGATCATCTTGTTGACGACCTCTATTTGGCCATCAGTTTGGGGGTGGAAGTTCATGGACATAGTGAGCTTGGTATCTAACAACGACTAGATGATTTCCTATAATGCACTTAGGAAAATATTGTCCTAATTTGAGATAATGGACTATGGGATCCTAAAGTGTACCTACACTCATTCAAAGAAGAGTTTGGAAGTGGTTTCTTCTGCGATACTCTTCTTGCAGGCCACAAAAATGTCTATCTTGGAGAATCTGTCGATGACCATGAAAACATAATCATTACCATTCTTGGTAGAATAAAGGCCTGACATGTAATCCATGCAGATGGCTTCCCGGGGATGGCTATGAGTAGGTAGACGAATATACAGGCCTTGATGCTTGATTGTAGGTTTGGAAATGAAGGAGTTAGTGCATGATTTGATGTAATTCCCAACATATTATCAAATGTTTGGCCAATAAAAATACTTATGCAACACTGTAATATCTTTTCTATCAAAAAATGTCTAGTGACTCGACTTTAGTGCACCTCTGAAATCATCTTTTCACGCTCGCTTGAAGGAACATAGAAGGAACACATAGGTGTCACAAGTGGCATAATAACATGTCCTGGAAGTGAAAGTATGGAAATTTCTTAAATTCCAGGAGCATCTGATATGTGGTGCCGAATTCCAGATCACTCTTGTAAACACATGACCATTGTAAATTCTCATGTCCACAAGAGTCGAGCACAATGATTAACACCATCAATAGAAGTCAGATGAGGCGGTCTAAAACATTATGGGTGCTTCCCTTCTTATACTTAATGTTCAAATGTAATTGTTGTAGGTATGTGGAGCATTTCCAATGGCAATCATTCTACAACTTTCCTTGTGTCTGTATGAACTACAGGGTTCAGTGGTTTGTGTGGATGACCGTTTCCTTCTCCATAATGTAATGCTTCCATTATCGATAGATGTGCACAAGGAATACATCTCTTTGTCATAGGTGGGATACTTCCGGAGTGTGTTTGAAAGTGTCTCACTGTGATTTTCCACTAGATGCACTTGCTAAGTAAGAACTGCACCAATAGCATAGTCAGAGGCATCTGTCTCAATATCAAATGGTTGTTGCAAGTCTGGTAATGTGAGCACTAGTGCAAGTCAGAGGTGATGCTTCAATTAAAAAAATGCCTTCTATTGGAATTCATACCAAAAGAACTTTGCTTTCGCTCCACCCTTGGTGACATGACTCAAAGGCCAAGCGATATGAGAGAACCCCAACATGAACCTACAGTAGAAATTGGCAAGACCCATAAAGTTGCGAAGCTCTGTTAGAGTGGTTGGGGATGGATAATCCTGAATAAATTTTATCTTGGTTGAGTCCACATGAACACCCCTCTCATCAATGATGTACCCTAGATATTTAACTTGGGCCTTACGAAAAGTACATTTCTCCAAATTGGCATACAATTTGTGTTGTTGCAGGGTTTGGAGGACATGTTGAATATAGTGGAGGTGCTCTTCCAAAATCTAGTTGAAGATCAAGATGTTGTCTAAACACACTACCATGAATGAGTTGGTGAGGGGCCAAAATATTTTTTCCATCAGCCTCATTAAGGTTTCAGGGGCATTTGTCAACCCGAAAGGCATGACCAACCATTCGAAAAGGTTCTCCTTAGATTTGAAGGCAATCTTCCACACATCGAAGGGTTTGATTGGTACTTGGTGATAACTAGAATTAAAGTCAATATTGCTAAAATATATGGCCCCCTTGAGCTGGTCAAGAAGGTCATCAAACAGTGGGATTGGATACCTATTCCTGAAAATGATATTATTCAACGCCTAATAGTCAATACAGAGTCTCTAGGTCCCGTCCTTATTCTATACCAACATGATCGGGCTCCCACATGGTGATGAACATTTCCATATGTGCCCTTTCTGCAACACCTTCGGAATATTCCTCTTGATTTCATCATTCTCCAAAAAAGAGCGTCGATAGATCGGCCCGTTGGGTAGCGGCATGCCCAGGATTAGATTTATGGAGTGCTTAACCCAAAAGTGTAGGGGTACCCCTGCAGGTGAGGTGAAAATGTCCTTGTATTCCTCCATGAACTTGTCCATCAACTGTTGTTGTGTGTAGGAGCCCTGTCTAGAGGCCATGGATGTGGCCACAATATTCTTCTTGCCTTGAGAGTGAATCATAAAGAAGACAAATTTTCTAGTCTAGGAAATGATCTTATTTCATTTCTTCACAAATACCAAAGAGATGATAGTAGGTGTTGCTAGCTCTGGTATCGTGTATAAGCTATTTTCCAAATAAATAATAACATTACGAGGCATAAACTCATACACAACATGATGCTTCCACAAGTATGGTTGGCCTAATAATACATCATAAAATTCAAGGGGAGCAACATCACACAGTACCTCATATGTGAGGGGCTTGATGTTGTAGGGAAGGGGATACTGATGGCTGACACGAAGATCTCATTCTTGGTGAAGCCACTTGATGTTGTAGAGATTATTGTGTGGTTTGGTCGATAGGCCCAACCGCTTCATGACCTCTGTTGCTATGAGGTTATTTTGGCTTATGTTTTCGACAATGAAATGTAGCAGAGAACCCTTCACCCACATCTATGAGTTTAAGATCCGCCCCCCCTCCTTTGGATGATCGGGATCAATATTTTCTACCTTGGTGGTGGCAAAAGTGGCACTAGGTTCCACATCAATAATATGCTCCCCTTTTTCATTCCCCTTGTCGGGTTTTGCTAAGAGCCAGAACATGCATATGATTCAAAAGCTTTCATCTCAGCCACCAGTGACTCCTTGGCTCAACAATCACTTGTCTTGTGAGTGGGGCTCTTATGAAACTAACACCATTTCCATGTGTCCTTCTTCTTCTTCATGGTGTGGTTATTTTCTTGCGACTTTGACAGTTTGTTCTGGGTCACCTCGCCTTAGCTTCGTCCTTTGTTGTATGGTTTGGGGGTGCCTTCCCTTGCTTTGGATTTGCAGATCCAAAGCCTTGCTTCTTTTTTGTTTAAATATATCCTCAATCTTGACAAGATACTGATAGGAGGTGCAAAGTGAGGAGATGTCCAAGAACTGCATCTTTTCATGGATGTACTTCTATAGACCACTATAGTACTGGAGTACCAAATTCCCCTCAATCCCTTGATACACAAATTCGTACAAAGGGTATTAAAAATATTTGTGAACTCTAGCACATCTTCCTTCCTTCCTTGTCACAGCATGGTCCACTTTATGTATTTATCTTCATAGCTCCCGACAGGGTAATATTGTTACTTGATTGCGTATCATAAAGAATTCCAAGTGGGTGTGGTTGAAAACAATGAGGATTCCCTCTCGTCCTTCTCTTCATAGTATGTTTCCCACTATTCCTTGACATGGGGGGTGACTTTGAGGAGTGAAAAAGTAATATTTTCCCAATTGGAAATGTCATGAACCAAAAAATATCCTTCCAACATATTTAACCATCTATCTACGATGTCCACATCTATCTGGCCTTCAAATATAGGAATGTCAAGTTTTACTTGTATCTTAAAGGGAGTGGCACCTCAAGAGTGGTTGTTGGATGAAGATGAGTCACCAATGGATAGCCACCGAAGGATCTTAGAAAATTTATCCATCATCACATTCCTCTGTCGCTCGAGGGATTCCTCAAGCAATATTTTGAAAGGATATCCTGCTCCCTCATCTTTCTTTTCTTTGGTGTCAACCACTCAACAATGTCTGATGTGTCCAGTAATGGGGGAAAGTAAGGCTACATCCGGTCCACATTGAATACTAGGTGCAGGCCAAGGAATGATGGAATGCTGAGCTCGAAATCATTATCTCCTAAAACACTAGTGATGGTGTAAGTCCCATATCACAGCGAATGAAGCTTGTAGCAGGCCCCACCGATGCACTCCTTCTGCAAATGTAACCAAACTTTGTGGCCCACTTGAAACTTGTGTGGCACCCAATACTAGTCATGGCGTTGTTTTCACTTAGCATTTTCTCTGTCTGATATGTCATGGACCTATTGGAGGATGTGCTAAATGTGCTCAATGAAGCTCTTAGCTCTGTCAACTTTGGACTAGACATGAGCCAAATCTACCTAAGTAGCTGCAAGTGGTATGGAAACATCAATGGGACATAATCACTGGAATCCTAGTCCCACCTGAAAGGAGATGTGGCTAGTTGAGTTATGGAGAGCTCTTTTGTAGATGTTTTGGACATAGGGGAGGCTTTTATCCCATGTTCCTGGATGTTTTGAGTTGTACATGCACAAGATATGCATGATCATCTTGTTGATTACCTCTATCTGGCCATAAATTTGGGGGTGGAAGGCTGCAGACTTAGTGATATTGGTATCCAACAACAACCAAAGGCTTGAAAAAAATTCACTTAGGAACCTACAGTCCTGATCTGAGATAATGGACTGTGGGATCCCAAAGTGTACCCACACTTTTTCAAAGAACGGTTTGGTAGTGGCTTCTATTGTAATACTCTTTTTGCAGGCCACCAGAATGATCATCTTGGAGAATCTGTTGATGACCACGAAAAAATTTCATTGCCATTCTTGGTAGAAGGAAGGCCCGACATGTAATCCATGGAGATGTATTCCAAGGGCCGGCTAAGAGTAGGCAGAGGAGTATACAAGCCTTTATTCTTGATTTTATGTTTGTAAAAGGAAAAGGAAGTGCAAGATCTGATGTAATTCCCAACATATTGTCAAGGGTTTGTCCAATAAAAATACTTTTGTAGCACTACCACTATCATTTTTATCCCAAAATGTCCAGTGACTCAACTATAGTGTGCCTCCCCAATAATCTTGCACACTTGCTTGAAGGAACACAAAGGTGTCCCAAGCGACATAAAAACACATCCTGGAGGTGAAAGTCTGGCACTTTTTTGCCTTCCAAAAGCATCTGATATGTGGTGCCGAATTTTGGATCAGTCTTGTAAACATATGGCCATTCTGAAGTCTCGTGTCCATAAGAGTCGAGTAGAGTGGTCAACACCATGACCGACAATCAATTGAGGTAGTCTATAACATTATTGGTGCTTCCCTTCTTGTACTTAATGTTAAAATGGAACTGTTGTAGGTATGTTGGCCATTTCTGATGGTGATCATTCTGCATCTTTCCTTGTGTCTGTATGAATTGCAAGGGCCAGTCGTCTGTGTGGATGACCTTTTTCTTCCCCAGAATGTAATGATTCCATTGTCGACAAGCCTGCGCAATGGAATACATATCTTTTTCATACGTGGGATACTTCTGGATTGTGTCTGAAAGTGTCTCACTGTGATATGCCACTAGATGCCCTTGCTGAGTAATAACTGCACCAATAGCATAGTCACATGTATATGTCTCAATCTCAAACGGTTTCTGCAAGTCTGGTAATGTGAGCATTGGTGTAGAGTAGAGGTGATACTTCAACTCAAAAAATGCCTTCTATTA
The DNA here is from genome assembly GCA_031772625.1 of Pinus tabuliformis. Classification (NCBI taxonomy): domain Eukaryota; kingdom Viridiplantae; phylum Streptophyta; class Pinopsida; order Pinales; family Pinaceae; genus Pinus; species Pinus tabuliformis. The sequence continues at coordinate 568,985,563 of CM062808.1, read as the reverse complement.
GGATTTAACCAAAAGAAATTTTCTTTCACTCCACCCCTGGTGACTTGACTGAAAGGGCAAGCGATATGAGAGAACCCCAACATGAACCTACAGTAGAAATTGGCAAGACCCAGAAATCTACAGAGCTCTGTTCGAGTGGTTGGGGCTGGTCAACCCCGAATAACTTGTATCTTGGCTAGGTCCACATGCACACCTGTCTCATCAATGATGTACCCTAGATATTGAACCTAGGTCATACCAAAAGTGCATTTCTCCAAATTGGCACACAATTTGTGTTGTCAAATGGTTTGGAGGACCTGTCGAATATGGTGGAGGAGCTCTTCCCACATTTGGCTGAAGATGAGGATGTCGTCCAAATAAACTACCACAAATGAGTTGGTGAAGGGCTGCAAGATGTTTTCCATTAGCCTCATGAAGGTTTTGTGGGCATTCGTCAACCCAAAAGTCATGACTAGCCATTCGAAAATTCCCTCCTTGGATTTGAAGGAAGTTTTCCACACATCGGAGGGTTTGATTGGTACCTAGTGATAACCAGACTTCAAGTCAATCTTACTTAAATATTTCATCCCCTTGAGTTGGTCCAGAAGGTCATTAATTCATGCGATTAGATACCTATTCCAACAATGATCTTATTAAGTGCCTGATAGTCAATACATAGTCTCCAAGTCCCATCCTTCTTCTATACCAACACGATCGAGCTCCCACAAGGTAATGAACTTGGCCTGATGTTCCCTTTCTGTTGTGGAGTACTGAAGAAGGTATGTTTTTATGGATTATTTTGTCATCTTTTCTTTAAAACTCATAACCCCTTTGCATCATGAACTAAGTAGATAATAAGAAATCATGACAAAATCTACAGGATTCATACGCAACACAAAAATACTAATAATTGTTATTTATTATGCAGGAAAGGGGAAAAATGAAAGATTGTCGTTCTAAAGAAAAAGACAGGGCCAAGATAATTGTTGTCCCTTTGGTGGGGAACCACATACAAACAAGGCGATCCAAATTAAAGCATATTAGCCAAGGAAAGGAAAGGGAGATATCGGCTCGGCGCAAGAGAGCAAATGGGTAACTGGGAATTAACGGTTTGGCGAATCCCTCAGGATCCTTTGATCCTGAGGGATCTTTGCCTTAAGATCTTTGCCTTAACTATTTTCACATCATTGATATCTCCGCTTTAACTATTATAAAAAGGGGCAGCACTGCTAGCCCAAGGGAGGATTTGCTGTTATTTTTTCTATGTAATTTTTCTCTGTATTTGAGACTTTGATCATGCACTCTCGTCGAGGAGTGATCTGCTGTAACTATGTTTTGATGCTTTAATATAAATCTATTTGCTGTTCCATCTTTGATCCTAGAATAATCTCAAGCGGTGTGTCCCTGGAGGCTAAGGACCTGGCCCTGGTGGAACACTTGCTCCTATACCATTATCTCTAGTTCGTGTGTGGTTTTCATTATTAGCTTTGTTCGGTAATATGTTGT